>JANAVB010017400.1:3419087-3429087 GCA_029216955.1 Iris pallida
AATCAACTGGTTCGCGGAGTATTGATGACCTTCATATCTAAATTTATTGCGGTTCTTCCAGATCACCCACATGGTAGCAGCTACGACGATCTGGTGGCCATGCGAGGCCAAGCCCCAGGCTGCCAGAAAATTGTTGAAGCCCCCATCTACCAGACTCAAATTGCACTTGAGAGAGAAAGTGTTCCACAGAAGTGTTTCCAGGTCACCAAACCAAAGGATGTGCTTCGTATTTTTAGAACTGCGTTTCGAACAACAGTGACATACTGATGCAAGGCTGAAGCCGATGGTGGTGAGAGCGTCGTCTGTGGGGAGCCTCTTGCGATATGCTCTTCAGATCAGAAAGGACCATTTTTTGGGATTTCAGCTTTGCCAGAAGTATTCGTTGACGTGGGACTGTACACCAATGCTCCGAACCACATTTCTTGCAGAAGCTAATGAGAAAGAACCGTAGGCTGATAGGGACCACCTCAAAGAGTCGGAGACCAAGCCAACAGTAAGTCCCGAAGCAACAAGATCTGACGCTCCATCTTCTCCGATCCAAGCCCGGGCGCTCTCCCAATCCCACCCACCCACACTGGTGCACAGATCTTTGATTAAGCTATTGGGGGGGTGCTTCCAGTCGTCGGAGGAGAAGGTGATCACCGAGCCAGTTTTTGTGAAATAGGGACGACTCACCTACGCCGAGCCGAAGACGGATGAAAGGCTTAGTGAGCCGACAACCATTAAGCGTGGGCCGCTACGCGATGGAAGATTTGCTATTCGCGGAAGCGACAGTCTGGTGAGTATACTTGAAGTATCTGGCCTCCATGAACCTAGCCCATAGGGTTCGGCTCTCACGAAGCCTCCACCACATCTTCATCGAGCAAGCGTCCACTATTTGAGCCAACCTGCAGAAATTGAGCCCTCCCTCAGTCATTGGCTTGGCCATTGTGTCCTAACTGGCCCAGTGATGTTTGTCCTTGCCATCGCTGTGTCCCCAAAAGAAATCAGCGAACATATTTTCGATAGTAGTGAGGACTTTCTTCAGAGGAGAGCAGGCCGCTAGGATGTAAATAGGGATAGAAGAAAGCACATGCTGTATCAGGATCATCTTTCTGCTTGGAGACAGAATAGTATTATGCCATCCCTCAATCGTTTTTATGATTTTGTTGACTAGGTCTTCAAAAATGCCTGTATTAGATCTGCCGTACACCATGGGGCAGCCTAAGTAATTAAAAGGGGGTATACAACAGTAAAGGATGTGATATTAGAGAGTGAGGGAGTGCTCTCTGTTCACGAAGTGGTGGACGTAAATGGCACTCCTGTTAGGGTTGATGCGCTGGCCAGAGTAGCTAGAATATCTTTGCAGCGTGGAGTTAACTACCTCGACGGTTCCAATGTTGCCGGAGGAGAAGATGAGGATGTCGTCAGCGTAGGCAAGATGGGTGATGATTGTTAAGGTTATATACTAAAAGTATCACTTTTGTAGTAACCTTATTTTCTTAAATTTTGAATGGGAATCATATTGGAAAATATTTGCATATTGTATTTGTTGCAAGTGTTAATTCAAATGTCTGATATTCTATATTGTAGATAATATAGTGTGTGGTGTCACACAGAAGATCATATTATCAGTTTTCTGTGGAATATATAAATAGTTCACAACCTAGATGGACTTGGACAATCTATTGGAAAGGTTGTAGTGTAATTTGGTATTAGTCTATCTTGACTATAGGTTTACACTAGTACACTTTGTGTGTATTGTACAGGACCACTTGAGGTTGTTCTTTTTGTACTAACTACATAAGTGAACAAACACCTCTATTATTATGGATGCTTGTGCTCTTAATCCGGATATAATAACAGACATGTATATGCAGTGTGCATTACTTTGACTCATGAACGAGTGAGATTTATTATGGGTCAACAACCTCTATGAATTGGGTAATAATATTGTATGTATGATAGAATGTTGATTATAAATGGAATCTATGTCTAGATACATTGGGTTGATGATGTCCCCTTAAGGAGCTCATAAGGATTGTCATATAAACCTTGCAGGTGGATTATATCCGACATGACAAAAAAAGTTGAGCGATACTACCTAAGGATAAAAGATGTCGAATCAATATAGTTGTCACTAACTTAATTTGATCGACGGACATTCGATATCTTAACATGGGGATCCAAACAAGCATATAATAAAAGGAGCCCACAAACATAATTTAGGATTAGGGAGGTAGTGCAACAATAGCTCATTAGTGGACTGAGCTATTGTTAATGGACCTGGATTGTGTGTTCGGGCTGAACACGAGATATCCAGATCCGTTAGGAGGCCAAACCCTAATTTCTCCTCATGGTCCCTGCCGTAGCCTATATATATCCTCTATTCTCTGGCCGCCAAATTACTGATCAGAAATCTAAAGCTTTCTCTAAATTCGTGATTCACGTAAGGAGAGAAAGAGAGGGCTGCCATGGAGAAAAAAGGTTGGAAGATCGTCGCCCACACGACGTCCAACTCGATAAAGGAATACGTGCAGAAGATCTTAGGGTCGTCCGCTCGACATTGCCAAGAACTACTTGTCTTCTTCCCGCCGCAGGTATAATTCGTGAACCCTAGTTTTCGCCTATGAAGGGTTAAAACACGTATTAAATCTGTTTAACTTTCTATCGATCAATACGCAGACCAAAGTAAGGGTCCTGGGAATCCCCAGTTCCATCAAATGGTATCAGAGCCACTTTGGATCTACGTATTAATTGATACGTCCATGTTGTCCAATAAAACTTGCACTGTGTAATATTATACAGATGTAGATCTATTCTAACTCGATTTTGCAGGCATCTTAGATCCAACTATTATGGTCCAATGCATGTTTTATTTTGTGATTGTTTTAAACCACAGACATGTCATGGATGTTGTTGTTGCTGTGAATGTAATTAAAATCACGAGGGTTGATCGTGCTTATATTTTTATTTTTCAATCTAGATTATATGTGAACTCCTTTGGGTGGCATAGGATTGATGTAATCTTAATTATTTTTTATCAATCGTGATAGCGGTAGTGGCTATTTGTGACGCCGGACGAGCTGCTGGTTTTAAGCAGTCCAGAGGCAAATAGATGGTTTTCGATGAAGGAATCGACAGCCAAAATCTTAAAAAAAAAGATCTGCGCAGCGCCAGATTTTGGATTCGGATAGTTTAGAACGGAGCAGAAAAGATGACCATAATAGTTGGATATTTTTCTCTTATTTGTTGTCATTTTACTTTTTCTGATTATTCATGTTTATTATTGTGTGGATATTTTTTTTGAAAAGCTAAGCCTACATTAATAATGGACAACATGGACATAATATCAACTAGTAAAAAAACCCTCATTGTGAAATAAGTGGGAGAGGATATTTATTTAGTATAAATCCTATGTTCTCTATTACTGGTTTGTAGGTGATGTAATTATACTTGCACGTTGGCTTTAGTGCCTTCCTCCATATCGGATGAGTATAATTATGGATCACCAGTACAAACTTCCTTAGGGATAATTGTAGAAAGTTACCTAGTATGTGTTCACTTCTCCATCTGAAGGAACTCATTACAAGATAATGGACTTAGTATTAAGTAATGGTATATACTTAGATACAAATAATGGTGTCCTCCCCATCAGAGCCACTGCTATTATTTGTATGACCAGAGCAAGACCAACATATTAATTTTATTTGTCATAAAGTTATATTGACATGATAGTAAAATTAATAGGTAGTACCTACTTGAACAAAGTTGAATTTGTATACGTGCACACTATCGTAGCATGCTAAATTCATGATGTTCAAGGTGTTGGTAAATTTTTATTATTGTTTTGAGGGAATCAATATTTAATTAATTCAAAAAGTTTTTGCCCTACATAATTTTTATTTATGTGATTCTCAGAATTTCAAAAATGGATTCTTTCAGCCCACTTATGGTGATTTTTAAAGAAAACTTACTGGACCTAATTATATTGACTGGAAACGTAATCTGGACATTGTCTTGACTGCTGAGGAGTACAAATATGTACTTGTTGAGGAATGCCCACCTAAGCCTGATGTTAACTCAGATGAAGAGGTCAAAGAGGCTTATAAGAAGTGAAAAAAGGCAAATGAGATGGCGTAGTGTTACATTCTGGCATCTATGTCAAATGTATTGTAACATCAGCATCAGGCCATGGCCACGGCATATGACATGATGTATAACCTCAAGAAACTCTTCGGACATCAGAGTAGAGCAGCTAGGAAGTTTGCTATGAAGTGTTTGATGAATACAAAAGTGGCTGAGGGTACACCAGTAAGGGATCATGTTCTCAAGATGATGGGTCATCTGAATGAGATGGAGATCCTTGGAGCTAAAATTGATGGGGAATCCCAGGTCGATATCATTCTCGGAACTCTGCCTAAAAGTTTTTACAATTTCTACCTTAATTACTGTAGAGCCTAAAAATCAAGTTGCGCCTTCAATATACTGATCAGTAATCAAGTTGTGCCCTAAAAGTCAACTTGCGCCACTGATATGAAGCAGACTGCACCACCGATCAGATTGCGCCTGATATCAGACTGTGCCCAATCTTTTTGTGCCAAAGCCTATGTGACATCTGACACTTAATGGTCATCATTACCTGACCATGCTGACGACTAACACAATAAAGAACGAGGAAAATCTCTTTGAATCCCGTGAAGTGTGCCGCTCAAGAAAAAGTTGGTGGACAGCTGTCCTGTACATTTCGTGAGTTGCGCCCAGGCGCAATCTAAAAAAAATCCTTAGTTGCGCATGGGCGCAACCTGAACGACTTTTACTTAGAAGCCGCCACGTGTGTAAGTACAGCTCAAATCAAGCGCAGGTTGACTTATTGACTGAAGCTCGCACAACCTGATAAAGTTGAGACAACTTACATTCTAAAGTAGGATGACGTGGCGCACATGCCACTAATTTCTCAAGACGTGTCTACTATCCCGTACACGACCACGCGCATCCCAATCATACGATGCCACGCGTCTAAATACAGTTAGTACACGATTGACAACTTAATAGAAGTTGGTGCAACAGAAGGTTGGCGCAATCCAATATGGCGCAATCTAGCCTCGCGCACATCAGAATAACCGCTAAAACAGTTATTTCCTGAACTCTATAAATAGAGTTTCCAATCATCATCGAGAAGGGAGGACTCTTGCAAAATTGATGCTGCATTCTCCAGAGGCTACAGTCTTCAAGTTCACATAGTCCAAGGGATAAAGTGATCGTCTTCTGATCAGATTCCTAAAGTTGTACTTCCCAGAATTCATTGTACTTTGTACTCTTTTTCAAGTTTAGAATAAAACAAATTTTTGTTTTTTGCAAACAAAATGACGACTCTGCTGGGGACGACTTTCTCCTCCGACGAGAAAGTGACAACTCAATGTGACATTGCGTCGATCGGCAAGACGCAGAAGACTCTGGTTGTTCAATTCAACCAGACAGCCTACGAGAACATAATCAACACCAAGAGCAAAAAGCGCGTGGTGGCTATTGCCAAGAATAGGGCTGTGTGGACTCCTAAATCCCCTACAGTCGCTGTTGCCCAGGCGCAACTTGAGTGCTCAACGACCAATGCACAATCCGCCTCATTGGCTCCAGTACAGCCTATTTCTGTTGCTAAGGCACAATCTGCTCCCTCTGCTGCCCATGCACAGTCTACTAAAATTGCTGCCAAGGCACTACTAGTAGCCCGTAGGACTATGGCGCAACCCAAGCAATCTGCTACTCCGGCGCAACTTAAGGGAACTAGTCTTTTGGCTATACCCTCTTCTGATTCTCAAGTTCTGAACTTAGAGAATTCATGTCCTAGTGCTAACACTAGACAGAACAAAGGAAAAAGTCCTATGGCATTTTCTCAATTGGCGCAATCTATGCCTAAAATGATCACGCAGCAGAACAAAGGGAAACGCATCTTAGCTAACCCTGTTCAAAATAAAGGAAAGTACCCTTTGGTCTTTCTTCAAGCTTTCCTGGTCTATGACTCAGAGGAAGATGTATCAGATTCTATTTCCTTAAACAGAGGTCCTCGGATCTCTGATACTGGAAAGAATACTGATTACGGAGGTATCTTGCCTACTCCTGTGGGGTCTGGCCAAGATCTTCCTACCTTACAAATTTCAAGATCCAAACAAGGAAAATTGAAGGTATCACAAACAGAGACACCAAGAGCAGAATTTTCAGATTTACGCGCTTATCTCAATAGGTGTCAGCCATTATCAGCTTTGGTAAAACGTAAGAACCCTATGCCAAGGGCCAATCTGCATCAAAAGCCAAAGTTTGAAAAGAAAGACCCTTCTACCTATGCTAATGAGTTGAGTACATCTTTGTACACTCAAGGAACCAAACACCTTAAGAATTGGAGACATGTTCCTAACATCATTAAGGAATATGTCCCTCTGACTTTTTCTCGTCCTGTGGTTGTAACTGATCTCCGGCAACGTCTTACACAAAGACGGGAAACTACGGGAATGCTTTTCTTACCTCTAAATCGCGCTTTAAATCGCCATTGCCTACATGAAGTTGTCATCAACTGTTGTTGCCAATCGGCTCGACGATCTGTCTTCGATCGTCTGAACTATGCTTCAATTCCTGAGCATATAATAGAAGACGAAGATGAACTATTATATGCTTCTGTTAACATGACTTCTCAAGGCACTGGGGGTGGAAAACGTCCAAGATGTAATGCATCCCGTAATCCTAGTCAACAATACTTAGACCGGATCCATGCATCCAATGAAGGTGTCTTTCAATACACAAGATCAAAAAATAGACATTTGATCCAAGGTATCTTTAATCAAGAAGATCTCCCTACACCCATATGGGAGAGGACTCTCTTTCAGAGTTTGATGCAGATAGTGAATGTTCTGAACAAACTATCTCGTCAATAGCTGCAAGAGAAGTGACGGCATATACCATTACAGAAGATCAAGATGCCTCTACATCAATCAGCCAAGAGCAACGAATTGTTGCATTAGAAGACAAATTGAAAACCATGGCAGAAATGGTTACAAGTATGCACACCATAATGGTAGCTCAACATACAGTACCTCTGATTGTAAATCCTGTTACAAATTCGGAGCTTATAGCATCTTCTGTACCTGTTAGTCTGGGGGTACCAGCCCCTCAGGTCGCTTCCGTGCCAACTCAAGCTGATCCAAGTCAGTCTGGTGCTGGGGGTGGTAATTACCATGCTGTTCCTCCTCCTAACACTCCTAACCAGTCCACCAATTCTCAAACATCAGGGGATGCAAATGTGGTTGTGAAACTCTTGCGCACCCAGTTTGAGGCCTTCAAGCAGAATGATGGCCTTCAAAGATTGGGCATCAAGCAACCATATCCTACAGAGTGGAAGAAGATTCTATTTCTTCCTAAGTATAAACTCCCAACCATTATGCTGTTTGATGGTAGTACTTCTCCAAGTTAATACATCAATCATTCGAAGTGATGACTGATCAATTATAGCCAAATGATGCTCTCTTTACCAGAGTGTTCGTCGGTTGTTTAGCCGGTGCAACATATGGCTGGTATCGTAGCTTACCTGATGGTTGTAGCACTTCTTTTGTCGGTTTCAAACAAATGTTCTTAGAACGATTTTATGAGGGAGTCAACGACATGACAATGTCTGCCCTCATTAAAATTAAACAGAGGCATAATGAATCCACAGAGAGTTTCATTAAAAGATTCTGCCGAGAGGCACTCAAAATGCCTTTAGGTACTCCATCTGCTGTAACAAAAGATACTTGCAAATCAAACTTGTTGCCTATTATCAGTATGTGGACGGGATCTACACAATTCCAGGATTGGCCTTCTTTTATTGTTAATGCAAAGGCGGCAGAAGTGAGTGCTGAAAAGTTCAAACAGTTAGGAGTCCAGATGACTCACCCTAACCAAGATGAACATTCTACACCTGGGGGTAGTAATCGCCAGAATAACCGCAAGAATAAAGAAACATTGGTCATCAATCTTAAAGGCAAAGAGTCTTTAGCTGTAAATGTTACTCAGACGGCATCTACCCCATCAGCACCATTGCAAAAGTCAACTCGTCCAAAAGAAGAGTATTCTTTCGACGAAGATGATACGTTGAGTATCTTCGATTGCTTGATCAAAAGCAATAAGCTTCAGCTTCCAGAGGCAAAGCGACCAGAAGAAGTTGGTAAAACTGATCACCCTAAATACTATGTTTATCACAGATTCATAGGGCATCCAACTAGAGCATGTTATGTGCTCAAGGACAAAATCCAAGAGTTGGTCAACTATGGAGCAATTACTCTACAGCAGGACGAGAAAACAGTGACTGCTAATGTAGTTTCTCTCCAATTTGGCAATTTTCTACCACAACTCATACAACATAGAGCTTTCCCCATTCTAAAGACTACTCTAGAAATTGTGAATATCCCGCCTCCTCAAAACGAAGGTCTTGTTCTGACGACAACTGACAAAGGAGAGATTATGTAGATTCATCCAGATCTGGTTGCAGAATTTGAAACACCTTCCTCTTCTAAACAAAAGAAGCATTTCAAGTCTAAATCAAAGAACTGCAATATGGTATCCTTTGAACCGTTAACAGAAGAAGAAATCCTAATGGGCACTAGATCTAGGAAACATGTAACACCCCAGTCCCAAAATTATATAGGACTAAGTACGCAAAATATGCCAGCAGTAGATATACGAAGAATACTCCAATGTATGGAATCCTCGTATAAATACATAAGCTGTAAAATTTAGAGAACCAAGACATGCTAAATCTCATCCACAAATATATAAAGAATAAAGATAGAATCAACTTGAATTGTTATGGTACAATCGTTGGGCGGAGACAAAGTCCACTACCAACTATCTCAATAAAATAAATGTACAAAAAAGCGATCGACAAAATAACAAAACGAACCAAGAGCAATCATCTTCGAGAAATGGAGAAGATCACGGCCTTGGCTAGAACACCTGCAGAAAATCATGAAAGCACACACCTGGAGAGATCACCAGGTCCTCAGAGGGACGTAACAAGATACATAAAACAATACCATAATGAACTGTAAATGAAACATGACAGAGGAAAGATCACATGCTCCCACACAATGGAACCTAACCATCTAGGTGTAATGCAAGTCGAAAACTATACTGGAACGTATAAGTGGGTAGGAATAAAGCATAGCATCCGCTAGAGGCTTTCGCATGAACTAGTATACGTCTCTGACCGTATCTGACGCGTGGTCAGGGCCGTGCAATGGATATATCCCCTAGTCCATACTTTGCATCGCTAGCATACCTCCTGACCGTATCAGACGCGTGGTCAGGGCCGTGCAATGGATATATCCTCTAGAGATACACCCATAACAGGGAAACCATGAACCCGTAATCGGGCAACTAGAAGGCTGTGGGCTAGCTCATACGTCCCAGTAGTTTTCCCCGCCCATGTATCACATAAGTCATATCCATGACTTGTCGATCCATATCTCTATGCAAGTCGCTATCTAGACTCCGCTAATCCATAAATGAACCGACACACGAACCGCCCGTATCGGTAGCAAGTCGAATACGTAGGTTCGTGCCAACTCCATGATCCTCACTTCTTGTGTCGTGTATGAGACGTGTCAACAGGTTAAAGAAGTTATGGAGTATAAATTAAACACATCGAAAAAGTCAGCTACCACATATGGTCCACACACACACACACGCACACACACAAACATCGATATACATATCGATGGCACCCAAGTCATACTTGGACACACTCTGACTAATGTAAAACACTAGCAACATATAAAATATCATGAATCAAATATAAGTACAAGATGGCAAGGTATCTTGCCTGAGATTATGTGCAAAAGCAAAGATCCAGTAGCTCGAACCGACAAATAAACGGAGCCAGAGAAAGCCAAATCCCGCAGATGACTCCGGATGCTGCAACAAACATCACGAACGAGTTTGGAATATAAGATATGCCTAGGAGTCGCCTGTCCAAAAGTTAAATTCTGGAACAGGG
>JANAVB010017400.1:3445994-3573978 GCA_029216955.1 Iris pallida
TTCATTAATAGTCCTTATAATATTTGTCAATTCATATGAACTTCTGTTGGTGTTTGTACTTGCTCGTTTTTCTGACAGGATACCGTTGACCACTACTCGTGCCCCTAATCAGGGTGCGGGTCATGACAGAAACACCGTGACCTTCATATAATAGGGCCGGTGGGCTTCGGCATTCCAAGCCTTAACACGTTCAAGCAACGCTTCGCCGCGGGCCCCATTCCTGCACCCTGCATGAAGCTGGTGGGGATCAGTACGTTCGTCCTCGCATGTACTGAAGCAAAGATCTTCTTTCCAAACCGACATGTATATTTATGTTGAACCATGCACTTAGCTTATGATCTTGCTATGTTCTCCTTAGGGTCAATTTCATGGCTTATTCGAAAGCATAAAACATGTTATCATAGCAAGCATGTTATCGAATTTGAATAGGCAAGCAAGCAATCTCGTGTTTGATTCGTGGCGCGACTTACCAAGTCGACGCACTCGCCCTTGCAACCGACGCAAGGTGAATACGCCTATCTGTTCTTCCTGTCATGTTATAGTGCCCTCTATTCGAATCCATCCATGCAAGATACGTATACCTTGCACTTCCAAACCCATCGCCCTTAACTATATGAAGGTCACTAGCTTGTCAAGCTAGAATGGACTTATATTTATCGAATCAAAAATGTAAGACGACAGTCACCCAGTTGTGGTTGCTAACCACTAATCCGAGGACCCCCGAAGTACTCGTGTAAGTGGCTTAGTACATTCGCTAGATAGGCGCTACCCGTCTAGTCGAAGTGCACCAACAATACCGATTATCGCATCCCTCCTAGGCCGAACGGTCCCAGCGCCCTGGTGATCACGTTCGAGGGAAGAAACACCCATGCACGGGCAATAGTCTTTAGTCCATTTGACCATGCAACGAATCTTATATTTCATACAACCAAGCAAGTTCGCTTATCTCTATTTCAATTGGCACAACGCCCCAATATTCTCAACGAACGCTCGAATCAGGGTGCGGGTCGTGACAGAAACACCGTGACCTTCATATAGATAGGGCGTAACCACGTACTCGTGCCCCTAATCAGGGTGGACGTAACGACGTACTCGTGCCCCTAATCAGGGTGCGGGTCGTGATAGAAACACCGTGACCTTCATATAGATAGGGCCGGTGGGCTGAGATTAGCGCTGGGTGCAGGCGCAGGGCCTGCCACCCTTATGCATATGTTTAAGTTTACGGTTGGTTGGTTGAGTGAAATGATATGATTTCTTATGTAAAGTTCTAACCTTGCAGGCTAGGCGAAATGGGACATAGATGAGCATGATCACAATGTTTATGTTAAGATTATGTCTAACTGTATCTGCCGCAGGGACACGGTGGTGGACAAGTTCAGGATAGGTTCGGCTCGAGGCGGGGCTCGGCTTAGACTTCCAGATGCATGGAGTCCTTAGCGTTCAAGAGGAGCTACCGCATTGGCGTTCGGACTTGCGAGATGTTCAGCCGAAGACTACTTGTTGGCTATAAAGAGGCATAATGTATGGAACAATGTACTCCTTTGTGAGCTAGAGAGATCATGAGCGTTGTAGCCAATTGGCATGATGAGTTGGGCTATTCAGAGCATTAATATTAAATCTACATTGGCTTTTCTGTTAATTTAAAATTTACAATATAATTAAAACTAATATTACAAAAATGCTATTTGCTCCCAAAAAATTTGGGTGATACCATCTTCCATTATGTGGCATATGACATGGTTGCTAACATGACAGCTGACATGGCAAAATTTAACAATAAAATTAATATTAAAATGAACATTAATAGTAAATAAATAATTTTATATTAAATTAATATTGATTAATATTAACATTAATATTAACATTAACATTAGCATTAGCATTAACATTAATATTAATATTGACATTAACATTAACATTAAAAAAATTTGGGTAATTAATTTTTGGGGTTAAAATTTGCCATGTCAGCTGTTATGTCATCTGCCATGTCAGATGCCACATAATGGATGATGGCATCACCCAAATATGTTGGGAGCCCAAACGACTAATTGCTAATATTAATACAGTGGCATTACCGTTATTTCCCAATAGATTCGTGACTTGTTCGGACACACCCCTCCACGAGCGGGTTACATACACCCGCGGTAAACGAGGGTTAAATAGCCTTTTCCAAAGAAGAGAACCCATCCGACTAGAGAGAAACAAAGGAAAGAAGAAGAAGAACAGTCGCAATGGAGATGAGCAAGATCAACTGCAGCGGATGGGCCGTCATCCCTACCGAGATTCTCTCGATGATACTGGTACTGTCGGGGATGCCGACGGACGAGGTAATGTGCAACGTGGCCCCAGTTTGCCGTTCGTGGTGGAAGGCGCTCAACGGTCCCTTAGACTATTGGTCCAACATCGACTTGGTACAGTGGTGCCGGAGGACCCAGAAAACCGCTGAGATTAGTTTGACCATAATGAAGCTCGTGGCTCGCAGTGAGGGACATCTAGGGTCCCTCTCCGCGTACAAGCTCGACGAAGCAGCCTTCTCTTTTGCATGTTTAAGGCCAGTGCAAAATTTTATTTGGTCTTATTCTAATACTTTATTTTTTCTATTACAAAATTTTACGTATACTTTTGTTAATTTCTATTGATGTTTTCCCATTTTTATAATACAGTGGAAAATTTCTAAGGGTTCTGCACATTCCGAAGTGCGACGTGAGTGATGAAACTTTCGTGAGACACTTGGAGTTTCTTCCTGTGCTGGAAGAACTCGACATTAGCTACTGCCTCTACATCACGTCGACTGGAATAATTTTCGCCGGAAATTATTGTCGCCGTCTGGTCAAGCTGAGTAGGAACATGCCCCCTCCGGATTTCATGCTCAGGAACATGTTCGTGCTGGACACGAAAAACGAGGCGGAGGGAAAGGCCGTGGCTGATTCGATGCCGCGTCTCGAGCACCTACATATGGGATTCGGCATGTTCAATGGAGACACGCTGCGATCTATCATATGCAACTGCAAGGGTCTTCGCCTGCTCGACATACGTGGGTGCTTCAACGTGATCTTCGACGACGAACTTTGGAAAATTTGTTATTCAATTCAGACGTTTAAAAAACCCTTTGATAATGTAATCCCAGTACCAGGAGAACCTGTGTACGAGTGGTATAATGAATTAGATACGATCTATCATTACTGGGGTTAATGGTGAAAACACTAGCATGCATGCATGCATTTCTTTATACTCCCTCCGTCCCAAAAATATAGTCCTATTTCTATTTTCACCAAGATTAAGAAAATCCAATTAATATGTCCAACAAAACAAAATCTCTCCAATATGCCCCTTATAGATGTTTTGAATTTTGCTTTTGTACTTATTGTGATCTCTAATTGGGTAAATGAATGCCATTAAACTTTGGAGACAATATTTTAGCAAATTTTAGTTTGAATTTTGGAGGCAATATAAACTAAAGTGTCTTTTCAGTATCCATCATTAGAGCTCAAGTATATTTTCAAAATACAACTCTTAAATGCATAGAGAATTGTAGAGTTTATCTTGATATAATTGCAGTTTAAATAAGGCTAAAATTGTAAATTACTCCACAAACCAAAAAGGAAAGTGAGACTATATTTTTGGGACGGAGGAGTATATATTTTTCACTAGTCTACATGCAAGATATTTTTTATGAGTTCGATTCTCCATTTTGAGCAAGTTTTACTTTTGTCAATACTAATTTTTAACATGATTATTTTTTTTATAAATAAAATGGACTGTGATATAATGACGCCGAAGACGGCTCACTTCTGAGATTTCGACATTTCCCAACACAGATTTTACCATTAATACAACATCTCAGTGTAATCATATCCAAGAGATTTCGCCATTTCCCAACACAGATTTTACCTTATTCAAAATGAATTCTCCGTCCTATATGGACCATTCTCCGTCCTACATGTATCATTCTCCGTCCAACTTTCCGCATTCTCCGTCCTAATGTACCATTCGCCGTCCTAAATGTACAATTCTCCGTCCTAAATGTACCATTCTCCGTGTTAGAAGAACGGAGAATGGCCATTAACAGCCAAACAGCCAAACTAATTCATAGCCTTCAAAACTAATTTATATAGATTCAAAACAAAACTAAACAGCAAAACTATTTAAAATTCACAACCCTACACAACAGTCCTAAATGTACCATTCTCCGTCCTATATGGACCATTCTCCGTCCGACATCTATCATTCTCCGTCCTACATCTATCATTCTCCGTCCTAATGTACCATTCGCCGTCCTAAATGTACAATTCTCCGTGTTAGAGGAACGGAGAATGACCATTAACAACCAAACAGCCAAACTCACGAGCCTTCAAAACTAATTTATATAGATTCAGAACAAAACTAAACAGCCAAACTATTTAAAATTCACAACCCTACAGAACATTCCTAAACGTACCATTCTCCGTCCTAAATGTACCATTCGACGTCCTAAATGTACAATTCTCCGTCCTACATCCGTCCTAAATGTACCATTCTCCGTGTTAGAGGAACAGAGAATGGCCATTAACAGTCCCAAAAATTGTTCCATACTAAGTTAAAAGCATATAATAGCACCCAAAAAATGTTAACAATAGAAAAATTCTACAGAACCCAAACACCAGACTCGAACCTAGGCCTTCCTTGTAAAAGCCAAACAGCACAACCAACTAAGCCTGGAATAAGACATCAATAATGTCTCTTATAGTCTACTACCAAATGCTTGCTTACAACACTCTTACAACCTTCACCCATTGATGACATGGCCCACATGTCAGCAATGGGTGAAGGTTGTAAGAGTGTTGTAAGCATTTGGTTGTAACTTTAACATTATATCCCAACTTCCAATAAGGAATAGGAAGAGTCGGTTAGGAACGTGTATATATATACATAGGGGTCCCCATTCATCTGAGTAGGTTGCACATTTAACATGGCTCCAAAAAGATCATCTGGTTGGGAACCATTGCCAGAGCCTTCTTCCAGTCGTCGCCGAGCCCCTTCGCATGGAGCACCCTCTGCGCCGCCTCCGGCCCATGACTGGCTGGCAGCGGCTGCGAACTTTCTGACCGCCTGCGGGTTGTCACTGGAGGTCATCGCTCGACCTCTTCATCCGGCGCCAAACTTTGACCTGTTGCCGATCACTCCGGAGGAACGGGATTCTCTGGAGAAGAGGGAAGCGTTTCGCCGCCTGTTCCATAGGGCGGGTGTGCGCACCCTGCAGGACTTTACGGAGATCCTCCGGGAGGCCAGTGAGGGCTAGACCCTTTTTTTTTCCGTGTTTTACAGTTTTTTGTCCTCCTCTTGTATACTTCTCTGGAGAATGTTCCGGCGAAGAAGTTGGGATTTAATGAAATATAATATTTTGTTAACTCAATTTGGTTTCGGCTACAATCAA
The DNA here is from genome assembly GCA_029216955.1 of Iris pallida. NCBI lineage: Eukaryota > Viridiplantae > Streptophyta > Magnoliopsida > Asparagales > Iridaceae > Iris > Iris pallida. Next base: position 3,451,408 of record JANAVB010017400.1, read on the forward strand.
ACTTTTACAACCTTCTTACAACTTACACCCATTTGCTAACTATAGCATTGCTCTTTATAATTAACAAATCTTTTTACGTCAAATCAATATATCAGCGACGATATCCCCATCAATGACTTGTTACGTCATAGAATTGATTATGCTGCCAGCGTCAATCTTGCCGTCAAATCCATCTTAAATATGATTACAAAGTAAAATAGAGGACAACATTGATTGTTTTAATTTTACTCTTTTCAAGTACATAGTCTTCTTATTTTCAAAAATTTAATCAAATATTCGTAAAATGGAAATATTGAGTCTTAAACTTCACATTCTTAAATATGTTGTCAAATTTTTTTAAATAAATATGTTTCCACCACGTTTTTTCTGCCAAATTTTTTAATAATTTATACGGAACACGTGGATATATACTAGTAATAATAGTAATAAATTTAATTTTGGAAAAGAATTTTTTAAAATTAAGGTATCAAAATCCCAAAGGATTATGTAGTAATTTCACATGGATATATACTAGTAATAATAGTAATAAATTTAATTTTGGAAAGTAGTTTTTTAAATTTAATAGTAATAAATTCGACCGTCTTATACTAGTAATAATAGTAATAAATTTAATTTAAGACTCAAAACTATTCTAATTTTTTCCACTTCCCAAGGTCATATAAGACGGTCGAACTTTCCCTCTTCCTTCTCCCAAACCCTCTCCCAAACCCTCTTCTAATCAAAATGCCGCCGAAGAAACAACGACCGTCGCCGAAGGGGAAGGATCCACGAAGGGATGCGATACAGGCCCGAAGGGCAGAACTTGCAAGGGCGGCGAAAACCAAGATTATGGTCGCTAGGGCAGAGGCCGAAAGGGCAGCGGCGGAAGCAGCGGCGGCGGCAGCGACGATGAAAGCGGAGGCGGCAGCCAAGCCACGTGCAAAAAAGGCTAAAAACACTCATTGCTCGACAAAGACCAGAAAATCTATCTTCGATACAGAGTCGTCGGAAGACTCAACTTATGAAGATCGAAGGCGTACTCAAGCGAAGGCTAAGGTGGCAACGGATACAGAGTCATCAGCGTACTCTGTGGATTTTGAATCCTCATCAGAAGAGGAAAATAAAGAGGAAGAGCAATCATCAGATAAGTCCCAGGCTGGAGAGGAGGTAAAAAAATTTAAAGACTCTAAAACTAAGAAGATATACATTAAATATTTCAAGAAAAAGGCTGTTATGCCTGAAAGATCAATTAAGATGGATGATGTCGAAGACGAAGCTTTCCTGGATATATTGAAATTCTATCAATTGGAGAAACTGAACAAATCCTGTCTTGAGAAAATCTTCCAAACAATAGTAAGAGAATTTTACTCAAATCTTCCGGCTGAAATTAAAGAAAAAGAAGAGGATCAACCACTGGTGTTTCTGAGAGGGAAACTGATTAGGGTAAATGCTGCTGTCATCAACGAATTTTATGGATTTGATCCAGTTCCTGAGTTTGATATGAAAGATATTGATAATATTTCTATGACGGATGCAATTCATGAGATTACAGGTGTTTCAATGGGTGCCAAGACCCCTCAAAATGTATACAAAGATCAATTAAAAACTTTGTATAAATTGTTGCATGCCTACGTATCTCAAACACTCAACCCTACTGGACATGAGTTTTCCATCCATCCCGAGAGAGTAAAATTTCTTTATTATATGGGAAAGAAAAAAAGGATGGATATAGGTTCCTACATGTTCAGTAGAATGATGCATCTCGTGGGAAAACCAACTGCAAGGACAGCTCTCCCTTTCGGAGGATTTGTATGCTCGATGGCTAATAAACATTCTGTCCCAAGCTTAGCAGGGGATGTTTATATTAAAAACAAAGGCCCCATGAGAAAACTAACCTTCACTCGAATGTTTGGAAAACGGGCAGCAGCTGCAAGCAAACCATCAACATCTGGAAAACCATCAACTTATGGAATCAAAAACACTAAGGACAGGGTTGATGATCTATACAATTTTGTTGCTGCAAACTTTGAGAATGTCTTCAAAGAGATGAAGACTATATCCGACAACCAGAAATTGATTCTGGATAAGATTAACCAGATAGAGGTTGAATTTGCTGACCAAGAATAAGATTTTCCTTCCCTCGTGAAGAAGGTAAATGGGGCTAGCCCAAAATCTTATGTAAAAATACACACTGTGCACATTGACACTTTAATGCTAGCCATCACTTTGATACTTCTATTTATGTTTCTGGATGTCATTTCTACCTATAAAGTGAGTCAATACTGACTATAATTTTTCTTCATCCGTCCCTCAAGGTGTAGGTGAAGGATATTTTGAGAAAGAAGAAGTAGGAAAAAAAAAAGAAACAAGAAGAAGAAGATGAAGATGGAGACGTCTATGAAGATTCATCTTTTGAGTTTTGAATGTCTCTTATTTCAATGTGGAAGTAATATTTGACTTGTAATATTGTTCTAAATATTTGTTGGTCATGGCGGACAAACTAAATTTTGTGTTTGAAATATTGTAAGATTAAACTTTTCGCTTGTACTCAGTGCATAGTTCGTAATTTGATTTGAAAATGTAATATGGTCTTGAATTTAGAGTAGGTCTGATATTTATTTGGATTATTGTATTGTGAATTATGCAGGTTCTATGTTGAATTACTAACGTGGATTGGACAGATTACTGTAACGTGAATTATGCAGTTTATTGGACTTGGAATGAAGTATACTTAATTTGATTATGATTTTCTGGTTGAAGCGTTTATTTGGTTGGCAGTTGGACTTGATAGATGATATTGATATTTTGGTGTATTTCTTTGATTTGCAGATGCCCATCACAGATTTCGTGAGTCCTGGGTGCATTGCTAGGGTTTAAAGGTGGCCACATTACGGATGCATTCCTGGGATCACTGAAACTTTATTTGATTGTAATGTGTTTTGCTTTCTGTAAAAAATTATTACATCGATGCCATCAGTATGAATTCGATGCCAGTACATGTTCATCCCTTGTTATTGCTGAAGCAAAATTGTAATCATGCCTGTTCATCCCTTGTTATTGCGGAAACATAATTGTAATCCTGCATGTTCATCCTTTGTTATTGCCATCAGTACATCGATGCCATCAGTATGAAGTCGATGCCAGTGTAAGGCATAATGTAATGTAAGAAAAATTCTCTTTGATAGTAGGTTAATTATATTCAAACATTCGCAAGAAATTTTGTTCAGCCATACAGTGGAAGCCTGATAAAATGATATTCGGATTATCTTGAAAATGATTTAATATAAAATAAATGTACTATGGTAAATGATATTAAAAATACTGTAAATATTTGGTGAAAAAAATATGAGATACTTGAACATTTCCAGTCCTAAATGTACCATACTTTGTTAAAAGCACAGAGAGTGTCCGTTCTCCGTTTTCAAAGAACGGAGAATGGCCATTCTCCATGTTAAAGTAACGGAGAATGGCCATTCTCCTTGAGCATGGCCATTCTCCGTGTTAAAAACAAAGAGAACAGCCATTCTCCGTCCATTCGCCGTGTAGAAAGCAAAGAGAATGGCCATTCTCCGTACAATCGCCGTGTTAAAAGCAAAGAGAATGGCCATTCTCCGTCCATTCGCCGTGTTAAAAGCAAAGAGAATGGCCATTCTCCGTGTTAAAAGCAAAGAGAATGGCCGTTCACCGTCCAAATAAAATATTCTCTTCGAAAATATTATCATTAGAAAAGTAAAAAAAATTCGTCCGATCAATACAGATTTTTTTTAAAAATATGTGACAAGATGATCCGCCCGACCTCAGAAGCAGGTTTTCCTCAGTTCACAACCACCACCGTGACATGTAGCTTTATTAACAAATATTAAATTATTAGATGAAAAATAAGATTTCTGACAATGGCATGGACAGTAAAATTAGAGCGGCGCCGCTAATACTTCTTGTTCGAGGAGGTTTCGACTATGTCCGACGGGAAGCGAACCGATTCTTCACGGGGCAGCTAGTACTCCTCGTTGTTCTAGGAGGGCTCGACGACGTTCGACGCGATCCGGACCGATTCTTATTTCCATCTTCATCTCTGTTTCTCTTTCCACCACAACCACCAACACCACCACCACGACGGCCTGTAACCAAAAAAAATATAATACGAAATATTAAATTGGATGGACTTTTGAGAGAGTAAATATAAATTAATTTAGGGTGTTCATTGAAAAAATTAAAGTGAAGAATGACCTGCTAAAGCAAGTTACCAACAGGTCAAAAGTCTAAATCAGCATTAAATGATGTTTCTACACTATTATTCAATCCGAACCATTGGATCAACATCCAACGGTCCAGATTTCGGATGTATCGATACATCCATTTCCAGCGGATGTATTGTAGAACGACCCTATATATATATATATATATATATATATATATATATATGTATGTATATATATATATAAAATATATATATATATATATATATATATATATATATATGTAAATCTCGGATGTCTCGTCTTCTTCCTCCAGAGCAGATCCCCCCTTCCTCTGGCAGGCTTAGGCTTGTAGAAGCATGGAAAATATTAGAATAATGATCCATGCGGCTCTGAGTAAGAAGCTTATGCGGCCCACACAGGAGCGGCCCTATACGGTTCAAAGAAGACTCTCAATCGCATGCGGCTCGGGAGCGTATGCCGTTCAGCAAGGCATATGCGGCTCGATGGACGCCATGTGTGATCCTTCCCTACAGCTGGTCGTTTGAGGAGTGGCCTCATTTATTGCTCTAGTACGATTCACTGTGGCGGCCCTGACATAAAGTTTCATAATGGCCTTGCCATAATGACTGACTCCTCGGAAAAAGAAGAAAATCTCTGACCAAATCCGTCAGAAGTCCCAGATTGCCACGTGGCAATCAGTCATATGCGGCTCCCTAAGAACCCGTTCCATGCGGTTCGATACAACGCTAGCTCATGCGGCTCCCAGGGAACACATTCCCTGCGGCCCAATACAACGCCAGCTCATGCGGCTCACAAAGATTACGTATATGCGGCTCGATGAAGCATCGTCCTATGCGGCTTACAAAGAGTATCTCTCTGCGGTTCGAGGATCGTCAATCCTATGCGGCTCTGACAGGACTCACAATTAAGACACGTGACATGGGATCAATAAGAGATTTAACCGAATCTCAACAAATATATTTGACATCATCGTCATAATTACTGAGATTAGGGCATATCATTTATCATCAAGCTAATGGGACACGTGGCGAGCAATCAGACATTGGCATAATCAATCACGAGGATTTAAAGCAGCTAGCATTAATTGCTCATGAGATACGATGCTATCCGCGTTAATGGCCGAGATTCACTATAATCAGGATCAAGGGTTCAGATAGAATGAAGGAGCACCGACATTCCAAACAGATAATCATTAGCAAACCCTAATGATCACCCCCCACTCTTATAAATAGCCAGCATCATTCCCTTGAAAAAAAAAAGAGAGGAGAGGTCGGCAACAAAAGAATAAAGAAAAAAATAAGAAGAGAGAGATCTACACAGAGAGAGCTCCCCCTTTCTTCTTGATAATCACACAGAGAGAGAAGCCAGGAGAGCAATCCGAGGAGAGCAAGAAGAGCGTTTCTTCATCAACGTCGAGCAGATCTTCCCTGAGCCAAGGCTACATACTGATCGTCCAAGGAGTAAGGCAGAGCGGCCGTCGCTTTCCTGAGCCTCTATCGTCACCCCCCAGAATCAAAAATAAACAATTGTACTTAGTCTGCTGTACCTAGGTTTTCGTCCCTAGGCTTTCTTTGTACGAGCGAGTTTGTATTGTGAGTCTAAGTTCAGTCCTCCGATAATTGTTCTGTTCTTTTACAATCAATGGCAAACACGATGGCGACTCTGCTGGGGACTAACTTCTCCACGGCTGAGGAGTTGGTGACGCAATCAGATGCAGCCAAACTTGGCTCCACACAACAGAAGATGGTCGTCCGCTTCGACCAACAGGCGTTCGAAGAGATGCTCTCTGAAGGCAGCGCTGGCCCGGCCCAGAAGCGCACCCGCACCACGAAGGCCCGCAAAGAATGGAGACCGAAGTCATTTGCTCCTCCTCAAGCCCTCGATGGGATACCCTCTGCTGCTCAAGACGGCGAGAAAGATTCTCCTGCGGTCCCACTTCAGATTGTAGACAACTCGGCTATCCCCAAGTCCGGCAGAAGAAAATATTATGATGTTCGACTTGCAGGGACAAAGAGAGACTCTACGCGGACCGAACCGCAGAAGAGCATTAGCCGCAAGGAGAAAGCCCATGCGCCTACAACCGCCAACCGCATGAAGAAAACTCATACGGCTACTTCTGTCAGCCGCATAACTTATGCGACTACAGTTCCCGACAGCATGGATGAGACTCATACGGCCAGTAAAGTCAATCGTTTGCAGAAAATCCATGCGGCCATAGATGCCAACCGCATGCGGCCAGCCTGTACGGTCGTGACCCCTAGCCGCATAAGAACTCGTCCGACAACAGGAGACAACCGCATGCAGACAGCCTGCACGGTTCCCGCTCCCAGCCTCATAGCATCTGCCCCATGCTCCTCTCGATCAGTTTTCGACCGTCTCTCGTACGGTCCGAACCCTGATGACTCTCAGGATGATAAGCCAGACTCTGTGATGTCCAACTTGGACTCTTCCTATTATGCACCCACAAGTGCTAGGAAGAAGAAGTCTAGGGCAGCGCGGGCTCATCAAGCCCAGACAGCTGCCCCAACCTCTGACTATCAGGACGTCCCGCTGATTATCACACGGGCCTCTGATGGGAAGTTGTACAGAACCGCTCAAGTCCAATCCCCGGCGGCGAACGGACAGAGTGGTCCCTCTGACCTGCGGGAGGCGATCCTCCACAAGCGCAAGGAAAGAGAAGGGGCCTCGGCGTGCAAAGAATCCTCACATGGACGTCACTGCACCCAGATCATCGTCAACTGCTGCTGCAACAACGCAGCAGTGACGGAAGATCGTCCGTCCGTCTTCCACAGACTATAGCACCCGAACTCAGAAGATGAGGCACCTCCTGTTGTCTCCTGTAATTCCGCTCAGAAGGTCCCCGCCGAGGGGAGAGGGAAGAAGACAAGCATCTCCAGTCCAAAGATATCAGCCACTACAGCTAAGAAGTTGTCGGCTAAACGGTTACCCTCCACCGGAGTATACCAACACACCCGTTCGAAGACAAAATCTGCTGCAACAGGAGGCTCATCGTCCCCGACCCTGAGGGTCGTAGGAGCTGGGGGTAGTACTCCTCCGAACGTCCACAATAATCCAATGTTTCAAGAAGACGAACCCAGAGAAACAACCCTCCCATCGGGTACAATAGATGCTGATGTCCCCGAGGACATCCATGATTCTCTAGACGAAGCAAGCTCCGAAGCTGGGGGTAGTATTCCTTCCGAGTCCGAACCTGAAGAGAACATCCCCACATATCCAGATGATTTCTCGACGCATGGGTACGACTCGGAGGGTACATCCTCCACCACTCCCTCCGTCACTCCTCATGTGAAGACGGTATTCATGACAGACAGCAATCAAGGCGGTTCCAGCGATCGCCAGCGCATCGACACGTTGGAGGCCATATTGCATGCCTTGGTCAAGTCTGTAGACGAGATCAAAGCGGCACTTCCTACTCTGCAGGGAGTGACACCTGGCCAGACAAGCACGGGTCCCGTAATCAACGTAGATTCAAATTCAGCGGCACCAAACCAGGGCAATAATCCTCCCGAGATAACGGCCCCTACCGCGACAGATGAGGCCCGAGAAGTAAGAAGAGAGGTTCAGGAGCTCCGAGCAATGTTCCACGCCCGAGAAAACTCTCAAGACCTCAGAATACGGCAACCATATCCTGCTGAATGGAGGGATGTTCCCTTTCCGCCAAGATATAAGCCGTTCAATATCAACCCATATGATGGCAAGACTTCAGCAAGTCGATACATCACTTACTTTGAGGTCACTACCGACCATCTGCCCCATGATGACGCTATCCTCACGCGGTTATTCATTGGGGCATTGGAAGGAGTCGCCTTCGATTGGTACCGCAACCTGCCAGACAATTGCATCCACTCCTTCGCTGGCTTCAAACGCTTGTTCTTGGAGAGGTTCTATGAGGTAGGACAGGACGTGACGATGTCTACCCTCATGGACGTCGTTCAAGGAGGGAAAGAACTGACGAGAAATTACATTGAGCGGTTTCGTCAAACCGCAATGAAGTTACCATCCGACAACCCGGACTCTTCTTTGATTGAAATTTGCCAAAAGAGACTACTTCCAACAATTAGTCTCTGGATGGGCGAAAGTCAGTTTAAGGACTGGAAGGCTTTTATCATCAGTGCTACAAGTGCTGAAGAACGATTGAAGAAGGCTCGCCAACTGGGGTTACATATCTCGGAGGGAGAGAACAAGAGCAAGCGTCCCAACACCAGCAACGACAATAGGGGTAGCCCCTCCAACAACCGGGACAACAAAGGCAAGCAGGCTATGGTGACCGATATAGCCCAGAAGCCTGAGCCACAGCCAGCGGACAAACAATGGCCTCAAATCACTTATTCCTTTGAAGACGGCCACGTCAAGCCTATCTTGGACATGCTTATACAAGGAGATAGGATTCAGCTTCCTCCACCAAGACGGGAGCCTCGGCCGGCTGATCTGGAGAACCCAAAGTTCTGCCATTACCATCGCTACGTCCACCATGCTACACACGACTGCTACCAACTGAACCGGTATATCCAAAACCTCATCGATTCGAACGCCCTGGCCATCGATTTCGAAGAGGTAACCGTAGCAGTCAACATGGTGTCCGTACAATTCGGCAGCTTCCCTCCAACAGAGACTCAGGACGGGGTTATACCCATCCCTCTGGCAATAATGGAGATTGCTAATCTGTCGCCTGCTCACGATCAAGCCGCTGGTCTAATACCCCTCACCACATCATGAGGGGAAATCATGTGGGTCCATCCAGACCTAGTCCACGAGGTAACTCAGCCCTCTCCACCTTCTAAAAGGAAAAGTGAAAAAGTCAGATCCTGCTGCACTGCCTCGGCGGAAGAAGAGGAAGTCTCGGCCGTCACTACTCGATCCGGAACACAAGCCCAACCGGTGACCGAAAGCGCGACTGATGATCATCCGCCCACTACCAATGATGCTCCGGGACCGGCTCAGCCTTCGACGATCGACAAGCCTAGGCCGAAGGAGACTCGCTTCGACAAGTCCCTCCGGAAGAAGACACCTCAGGGGCTGGAGAGGCCCTACAACTTCGACATCTTAGCGCAATTAGCTAATACCCCGGCCAAATTGTCCTTATATGAACTCCTCAGGCTCTCAAAGGATGTCCGCACGGCTTTAAGTGAGGCGCTCCAAAATGCCGACGCATACTTGGCTCAGGTCAACCTCACGGGAGATAACCAACCTACAGAGCTCCAAGATAGTGCGTGTACGGAAGCAATGCCCAATATCGTCTTCTCTCCGCAAGATATGCTCATCAAAACTAACCTGCATGATCGTCCGCTATACTACACTGGATACATCGGCGACGTAAAGGTGGACCGAATGCACATTGATCCTGGGTCCTCTATAATCATCATTCCGAAGGGTCTGCTACATCATCTTCCCATTCCGATGCATCGTCTGACACCTACAAGCACCGCCATCAGCGGGTTCAATTCGGGCAGGAGCTACCCAATCGGAAAGATCCGTCTGAAATGTCAGATTAGCGATCTCCAATCAGAAGTCACTTGCTACGTCATAGATGCCGATACTTCATACAACATCCTTTTGGGGCGCCCTTGGATACACGATTACATGATCTTGCCTTCCGCGCTACACCAATGCTTCAAATATGTCGACAAGCACGGCTTCATGAGGACAGAATTTGCTGACATTGATCCCTTCAAAGGGGTCGAATCTTATTACTCGGACTCCTGCCTATACGAAAAGTCGAAGAGGCACCTTGAAGGAGGAAATAAACAAACTGATGTTGAAGCAACCACGAGATCAGCAGAACCTCTGACAATCCACCTCCAGGCTCGCAAACCAGGCAATTCTGTACCCCTTACGGCCATACTGCGTAAGAACGCGATCAGCCTCTCGGCACAGGAAGAGCAGTTGAGAATCCGGCTGCCAAGGTCCGGCCAGGTACCGAGACCCACGACAGGGCCACTTACCATCAGATTGCCGAGAGTCGGTCAATCCCAAACAGAGAAGCTCAATCCCTCCGATGGACCTCTGACGATACGCCTGCCTAAGAAAGGTCGTCACCCCCGATGCGAGGTTTGACACTTCAAGCGAACCAGCCACCCCTCGCTCCACATCAAGTGCCGGACTGGGGGTTGCTAGTCTACCAACAACCCCACGCTCCGCTCCGTCAGTTGAACCTCTGAAGATCAAGCTGACTAGGATGCCCTCTCAATCTTCATTCACACAGGGGGTAGCCGAAGAGGAACCAGAGCTAGCCAAGTATGTGGCTGCCCACACTGACGCTCCCTCCGCAAATGATGTAATCCCTCTAGAAAAGATACCTTACTTCATCGATAAAGGGTTATCTTTGAACTACACCGAGCTCAATAAGCTATGTACAATGTATGCTATGGAACACGGTATAGGCACTCACCTACATACACAGGTGACAAATGTGTACACCGCTATCCAACTTACTCAAGTAGAAGACGCTTACCGAATAATCGAGGGAGGGGACCACCCAATCATCTTCGGCCGGACGAACAACCCGCATCCCCTCGCCATGGAAGAAGTCGACTTCGGGTCAGATGCTGGAAGACTGCCTCTGTATCTCTATAGCCCTCAATCCAAATATTTCATGCAGAAACAGGGGTATGATCTAGAGACAACGCCAGGACTGAACTACGGCACTGGACGACGATTACCTTTGAAGACGCCAGCCCCGGCGGGCAAACCACGAAACTACTATAATAAAACCCGATACGGTTTAGGGTATGTAACGCCTACTACGACCCCTGAAAGCTCAGATAAAGAATGCGACTGGCAGTCACATTCAACCGGATCACCGACTTCCGACTCAGATACTAGCATCGGAGATGTGTTCAGACAAGTCATGTCAGTCAACATGGCATTCGCCAACGCTTACGAGGAAGACGAAGACATCCCCGAAATCTTTGAGCTAGAGCCATGGGCCCAGCAATTAGACGCACAATGGGAAAAGCGGTTCGAACTGAGAGAACCTCCTACTGAAGATGAAGTCATACAAGTGGATCTCGGCAGCGAATCTTCTCCAAAACCAATCTTTATCAGTAGAAGCCTAACTGACGAAGAACGAGAATCGCTGTTAGTACTCGTCAGAGAATACATTGATGTGTTCGCCTGGAGCTATGAAGACATACTGGGGTTAAATCCTGACATCGCTCTCCACAAACTCAATATACGGCCAGATGCAAAGCCAGTCAAGCAGCAACAACGACGCTTCCGCCCAGGTGTCATGGACGCGATCGAAACTGAAGTCAACAAGTTAATAGCCAGCGGCTTCATTCGTGAAGAGCAACATCCTGATTGGGTCGCCAATATAGTGCCCGTCCTCAAGAAGAATGGGAAGATTCGAATCTGCATCGACTTCCGCAACCTGAACGAGGCATGCCCCAAAGATGAATTTCCCCTTCCCATCACAGACATCATGATCGACAACACATGCGACTTCGAACGTATGTCATTCATAGATGGATTCTCGGGATATAATCAAATCAAGATGTCTCCCGACGACGAAAAGCACACATCATTCCGAACGCCGATTGGTACATACTGCTACACAGTCATGCCATTCGGTCTGAAGAATGCTGGCGCTACATATCAGCGGGCCATGTGTATCATTTTCCGAGAACATTTATGCAAAATAGTAGAATGCTATGTCGACGACATCGCCGTCAAGAGTCGCCATAAGGAAGATCATCTGCAAGACCTGAGAATGGTATTCGACCTGATGAGAGCCCACAACCTGAAGATGAACCCTACGAAATCATTCTTGGGCGTATCCAGCAGAAAATTCTTAGGCTTCATCATCACGGCACGGGCATCCATGTAGACCCCGAGAAGACGAAGGCAATCATGGAGATGGGTCCCCCGAAAAATCTTCGCGAACTCAGAGGCCTCCAAGGGAGGCTAGCTTACATCAGGAGGTTCATTTCCAACCTCTTCGGGCGATGCCGACCGTTCACACACCTCATGAAGAAGGGAGTCTCATTCGTATGGGATGAGGAATGCCAACGTGCTTTCGACGACATCAAAGAATATTTGTCGAATCCCCCAGTCCTGGTGGCCCCGGTCCCCGGAAAACCATTCCTGCTCTACGTACGAGCAATGGAACACTCCCTTGGTGCCCTGCTAGCACAAAATAACGATGCAGGCCACGAACATGCCATATATTATCTCAGCCAGATGATGATCGGGCCAGAATATCGATACATCGCCGTAGAGAAGGAGTGTCTCGTCCTGGTATTCGCTATTCAAAAGACGCGGCACTATGTCACAGGACAAACCATACATGTGATCTCATGAGTCAACCCCCTCAGAGTCCTCATGACTAAACCAGGGGCCCTCAGCTCTCGCCTCGCCACATGGGCAATATTACTGTCCCCCTATCATATGATCTTCGTCCCGCAAAAGGCTGTTAAGGGTCAAGCCCTAGCAGACTTTTTGGCAGCCTACCCAGGATCGGAGTCATCTAGAATCTATAAAGAGATCCCAGACGAGGTCGCCAATTCGAATACAGCCACCCACGATAACATATGGCGAATGTTCTTCGATGGCGCCTCAAGGACCGGACCCAAGGGAAACATCGTCGTCGGGGTCGGAGTGGTATTAATTTCTCCTACTGGGCTGGTGATCAATCGCGCCTACTCCCTCACGGAACCCTGCTCCAACAATGTGGCCGAATATAACGCTCTAGTCATTGGCCTCCAACTTGCAAAAGAGCTGGGGGTAGAATACCTTGAAGCATACGGCGACTCCCAACTAATCGTCAATCAGATCAGGGGCTCATACGAGGTTCGCCATGAAGACATGATCCCCTACCATCAAATTACGATCAACATTATCTTATCATTCGAGGGATTCTTCATCGAGCACGTCCCCAGACTCCAAAATATCGAAGTCGATGCCCTAGCAGGCCTTGCCGCTTCTTTAGCAGTACCGAACCAAGCTCATCATTCGGTTGACGTAATAGGTCACAAACTGGTCTATCCCAAGAACAACGTTCAAGCCATGGCAAGTTATTCCGCCCAGACGGTCGACGACACACCGGACTAGAGACAGCCGTTCATCGACTTCGTCGTATACGACATCCTTCCAGAGAATCCAAAGGAAGCTACCTCTATCAGACGGCGTTCTCTCAGATTCTTCTACGATACAGAGACGAAAATGTTGTATCGCCGCTCCTACGACAGATTATTGCTCCGGTGCTTGTCGAACGCGAAAGCTACAGAAGCTGTACGAGAAGCTCACGACGGTGTCTGTGGGGCCCATCAACCCGGCCCTAAGCTACAGGACCGCCTTCGCCGGATGGGCTACTACTGGCCCACGATGGTGGCAGATGCGATAGATTATGCCAGAAAATGCAAGGCCTGCCAAGTCCACGCAGATTTCATTCACCAACCATCCGAGTTTCTGCATCCAACGGTGGCATCCTGGCTATTCGAAGCATGGGGGATGGATATCATTGGTCCAATCACCCCACCTTCCTTCCGAGGACATCGCTTCATACTTGCGATCACTGATTATTTCTCTAAATGGACGGAAGCTGTCCCACTCGCAGAAGTTAAAACTTCAAACGTGATCAGCTTCCTTAAGCATCACGTTATCTACCGCTTCGGACTACCACGAAGAATCATCCATGATAATGGTCCACAGTTTATAAGCCATGTATTCTACCGATTCTGCGATAAGCACCGCATTCAGAATGTCGCTTCGATACCATACAACCCGGCAGCAAACGGGTTGGCAGAGGCATTCAACAAAACAATCATCAAGCTCCTCAAGAAGTTCGTCTCCTCCAACAAACGCGACTGGAACGAGAAGCTCGGTGAGTGCTTATGGGCTTATCGCACCATGGTTCGAACAGCCATCGGGAATACACCATTCTCTCTGGTGTACGGGAGCGAAGCAGCCCTCCCTTTGGAGACTCAGATCTCCTCATTCCGCGTCGCCCTCACTTATCAATTGACGACGGATGATAACTACCGACGACGACTACAAGAGTTGGAGGCTTTAGATGAAAAGCGCCTCCTAGCTCAGCAAAGGATCGAGCTATACCAAGCACGCATCTCCGAAGCCTTCAACAAGAAAGTTAAAATCAGAACATTCCAAGTGGGTGATCTTGTTCTGGCAGTCCGGAGGCCGATGGTCATGACTCACAAGACCACCGGTAAGTTCCAGCCAAAATGGGAAGGTCCATTTGTCATCGAGACCGTGTTCTCTAACGGCGCCTACCGCCTCGCTAAGCAGAACGGAGATTTGCTCATGTTGCCCGTCAACGGCAAGTTCCTGAAGAAATACTATGTTTGAACATCATTCTCCAGATTATCGAGTCATGTACTCCTTTAGTACCACTGAACTCTCATCCATCATTCTCCAGATTATCGAGTCATGTACTCCTTTAGTACCACTGAACTCTCATCCATTATTCTCCAGATTATCGAGTCATGTACCCCTTTAGTACCACTGAACTCTCATCTATCATTCTCCAGATTATCGAGTCATGTACCCCTTTAGTACCACTGAACTCTCATCCACCCTATTTCAGATTATCGAGCCATGCACCCGCTGGTGCCGCTGAACTCTCACTCCCTCAATAGTCCAAATTACCAAGTTATGTACCAGCTGGTGCCTCTGAACTTACATTCCGGTCACTCTTTCAGATAGTAAGTCAAGTATGATTATACCTCTGAACTTTCTTCCTGGCAGAGATCCTCCCTCAGGATTCACTACCGCACTCCCAGTGCACAAAAAGGGTAGTCGATCCACCAATTTCCGAAACGACCATGTCCTCATTACCTCTGAGTCGTCTTCACTTCCACCAAAAACAAACCGCCCCCTCGCATAGAACTTCCACGTTCTCCTACCTCTGAGTCGTTCTATGTACCCAATCTTCATTGAGCCCACTCCTGCCATGTCCTCACTACCTCTGAGTGGGAAGGCTCCGTCGAAGAAATCATCATATTTGCCATGTCCACATTACCACTGAGCAAGTATGTCGGTCCTCTTTTAACCTATTATCTGTATCCACAACCGGAGTACAAGGATAATAGGTCCACAAATGTCCCCTGTTGACCACAAATGTCCTCTGTTGACCACAAATGTCCTCTGTTGACCACAAATGGCTTCCGTAAAGTCTCTCCTGCCATGTTCTCATTACCGCTGAGCAGGAAGATTTCACGATAAAACCTTCATGTTTGCCATGTCATCATAACCTCTGAGCAAATGTGATCGGTTCCCTTTCACCCCATTATCCGCATCCTGAACTAGGATACGCCAAGGGTAATAGGTCCACAAATATCCATTCGCTAAGCTTCTTAGCATAAATCCACCATCTTACCATGCCCCGGGAGCCCAGCTGCTCTACGGCATTCCTTCCCCCAGTACCGAGAACATCCATGACCACTTTGCCATGGCTGTCCCGGACATCCTATCTAAACTGTTATCCGTACCTAAAACCAAGGTACGCCTAGGATAACAGGTCCACAAATAAATCCCCCAGCAAGTCCAAATTCCATAAACACCCAAGTGCAAGAAAGAAAAGATGAGTTGAAACATGCTCATTTATTCAAAAATCAAAGGGCTACATCAGCAGGGATCCTCCCCCAAAAGGCGGCGTTAAATCAAATCAAAGGCACTTAATGAAGATTTTCACACGTGATCAGGACACGTGGCAATAAGTTTATGCGGCCAGATGAATTTATGCGGCTAAGGCACTTATGCGGCTAGGAAGCTCAGGCAGACAGAAAAATCCTATACGGCATGAACGGGGCCATGCTTCTTGTTCAAAGTATTCCAATTTTTACAAATTGAAAACTTTGAAGGGGGTCCTGTAGAAGCATGGAAAATATTAGAATAATGATCCATACGGCTCTGAGTAAGAAGCTTATGCGGCCCACACAGGAGCGGCCCTATGCGGTTCAAAGAAGACTCTCAATCGCATGCGGCTCGGGAGCGTATACGGTTCAGCAAGGCATATGCGGCTCGATGGACGCCATGTGTGATCCTTCCCTACAGCTGGTCGTTTGAGGAGTGGCCTCATTTATTGCACCAGCACGATTCATTGTGGCGGCCCTGACATAAAGTTTTATAATGGCCTTGCCATAATGACTGACTCCTCGGGAAAAGAAGAAAATCTCTGACCAAATCCGTCAGAAGTCCCAGATTGCCACGTGGCAATCAGTCATATGCGGCTCCCTAAGAACCCGTTCCATGCGGTTCGATACAACGCTAGCTCATGCGGCTCCCTGGGAACACATTTCCTACGGCCCAATACAACGCCAGCTCATGCGGCTCACAAAGATTACGCATATGCGGCTCGATAAAGCATCGTCCTATGCGGCTTACAAGGAGTATCTCTCTGCGGTTCGAGGATCGTCAATCCTATGCGGCTCTGACAGGACTCACAATTAAGACACGTGGCATGGGATCAATAAGAGATTTAACCGAATCTCAACAAATATATTTGACATCATCGTCATAATTACTGAGATCAGGGCATATCATTTATCATCAAGCTAATGGGACACGTGGCGAGCAATCAGACATTGGCATAATCAATCACGAGGATTTAAAGCAGCTAGCATTAATTGCTCATGAGATACGATGCTATCCGCGTTAATGGCCGAGATTTACTATAATCAGGATCAAGGGTTCAGATAGAATGAATGAGCGCCGACATTCCAAACAGATAATCATTAGCAAACCCTAATGATCACCCCCCACTCTTATAAATAGCCAGCATCATTCCCTTGAAAAAAAAAGAGAGAGGAGAGGTCGGCAACAAAAGAATAAAGAAAAAATAAGAAGAGAGAGATCTACACAGAGAGAGCTCCCCCTTTCTTCTTGATAATCACAGAGAGAGAGAAGCCAGGAGAGCAATCCGAGGAGAGCAATAAGAGCGTTTCTTCATCAACGTCGAGCAGATCTTCCCCGAGCCAAGGCTACATACTGATCGTCCAAGGAGTAAGGCAGAGCGGCCGTCGCTTTCCCGAGCCTCTATCGTCACCCCCCAGAATCAAAAATAAACAATCGTACTTAGTCTGCTGTACCTAGGTTTTCGTCCCTAGGCTTTCTTTGTACGAGCGAGTTTGTATTGTGAGTCTAAGTTCAGTCCTCCGATAATTGTTCTGTTCTTTTACAATCAATAGCAAACAAGGCCGGCCACCCCTTCCTCTTAGCACCTCTCCCTCTGCTGTTCCTCTCCTCCGCTCCGTCCGTCGCCCCCGATGCCGTCCCCCTGGCCCCACGTGGCTCAGGACTGGCTGCGCCTCCTCCTCCCCGCCGCCCATCAGACCCAACCACCCCCTCTTCATCCTATCCCCTCCCAACCGCCGGCCTTCTCCCCCGCTGAGCTTTCCGGAGCTCGTTTCCCCGCTCCGGCGTCTCGGAACGGCTCCTCCTCCCCCCGGCCGTTGGCTCCCTCCGCCCTCCTGCCTTCCACCGCCCCTGCTGGCGGCCTCGCCAACCCCGGCCACCTCCATCTTCTGGCTGGAGTTCCCGCTCTCCCCAACCATTCGAATTCTGTCTTCCCCCCTTGGGAGGAGCGAGCAACTGCTCAGCTGCCCTCGGGCCCCCCGCCCATCTACCCCTCGAGAACTCTGCCCAGGACATGCTTCCCGAGGCCTCCCCTCTAGAGCACGTGTCCAGCTGCGAGTTTGTCCCTGCACAATTTATGGAGCAGCTCTCCTCTCTAGTGGCGCTTAAGCTCTGGACTGCGCTTCAGCCGGGTGGCCCCCCACCACTTGTGCAGTCCCCTGACGCTGAGGTGTCCCCCACCCCCCTGCGCAATTCAGCTTCCAGCTGAGCCCCCCCGGACTGTGCCCCTCACGGGTGGGCCACCCCCACTTGCGCAGCCCATTCCCTCTCCAGTCGCTGTGGTGTCCCCCCCTGCGTAATTCAGCTCTCTGCTGAGTCCCCCTTCTCCCTTTGCGCAATCCAACCTTCCTCTCCTTCTAACCCAGCCCCTCCCCGAACTCTCACTCTCACCTCCCTCCTCCCCTTTCCATTGCACATCCCTACTCGCCCCCTCCTCAGAACTCTGTCCCTCCGCCACCACCCCCCCTTGCGCAACTCAACCCCCCTCCTTCGCGCTTCCGGCTCCATACCCACTCTGCCCCCATCCTTTTCCTCCGGACCTTCCGTCGGCAGCCGCCCCTCCCCGGCGTTACCCGGTTCAGTCTCCCCCGCACCAACCGTCTCCCAGCCACCTCCTCCCCTCGTACAGCTTTCCCCGGGCGCCCCCTCTTCCATCGTAGCTTCTGGGGCACTACTTCCCTCCCTTCCTCACAGCGCCAGTGCGATCCCCGTCCCTGGCCCGAGCGGCACTCAGCCCTCCTACGCCGCCATGCTTCGTCCAGATCTCTCCCCCTCGAAGGGTATTATCATCCCCGACGTTCCTCTGCCAGACATCGAATATTCTCCAGCGTCCCCAGCCCCAGTCATCCCATTCTCCGAACGGGAAATGTCCTCGCTGTCGGCGGCCTTTCCCCACACCTTCATACTGAAATTCTCCTCAGGATGCCCCAAACTCGCCAAGGTTCAAGAAGCCATCGCCAAGTGGAATCTGTCGTCTGACTACCGGGTGACCCCCCTTGACCCAAAGCACATCATCCTCCACCTATCTTCGGATCGCGATCACAGGACAGTGTGGTCCAAGGGCACTACCAGAATCGAATCCCAACACATGAAAATAATCAAGTGGACCCCGGGATTCAACACCAAAGAAGACTCAGCCACAGTGGCAGCGTGGGTTACCCTCCCTAATCTTCCCCTCGTCTGCTTTGTCCCAGCGGCGCTTAGACGCATCGCCAACTCCTTTGGGACGTACGTGGCATCGGCGCCCGAGACCAGTAACCTCACCAAAGCTCACTACGCCAAAATCTGTGTTGAACTTGATCTAACATCAGAACCTCCCAACTTCATCACCATCGAGCTAGGCAACCACACCCACACCCAACAAATCCTCTACGACAACCACATACTGTTTTGCAACCACTGCCACTTAAGGGGCCACCTTCCGATGTTCTGCCGCCGCCTTCACCCGGAGCTCAAGAAGAAGTCATCCAGAAAAGATGACCTTTCAGTGGGAAGATCCCCCAGGTCGCCCAACTTACCCCCCCCCCCAAATTCTCACATTCGATTCGAATCCAGCCCCAACGAGCTAGCACCCAGCGATCCCCCGAGCAGAGCTCTAATCCCTTACTCTCTCCAACACATAGCGACCTCCAACCAATTCGCCATTCTCGACTCAGAAGACCCGGAGACGGCAAGCCTCCTCGTAGGCTCAATCCCCTCCGACCTTCCAATCCCCTCTCCACCCCCCTCCCCCATCTCTTCGCGAGCAAAGAAGGGTATTACTTCAGGTAACGCTGAACACCAACCCCCCCTAGCGGACAGGTGGCGGACTCTATGGTCGCAGCACCACTCTCGCCCAGCAGAAACCAAGTCGAAGATGCTCTTGCAATCCTCGGACCAGACCAAGCTAGGAGAGGTATGCAAGTCTTAGCCACTGGAGTCCCTCTTCAGCAGTTGTTGACCGAGAGAGCTCACGACTACCTGACCATTCCTCCAGAGGATCCTGTTGTTGACTCAGCTGGCGACCTAATAGGTCCCTCCTCAAGTTCTAAAGAACACCACAACTGCAAACCCCCATCAGCATCGAGAGCGACCGTGCCAAATTCCCTACAGAGCAAGGTGGGCATAGACAAGTCTGTCACCATTCTAACCAGATCCGCCGCAAGACGGAACAAAAAACCCTCCCACAACACCCTAAATGCTTAACATCATATCTTGGAATGTTCGAGGTCTGGCTAATAAACCGACATTAAGGAGAATTTCCAGCCTTCGAAAAATTTATAAGATTGACATCTTCAACATCATTGAACCCAAAATCCCGTCCAAACTCCTTATATCTACCCAACTAGCTCTGGGCCTTCCAACAACGATCGCCGGCAGATACGATATTTGGATTCTGGGCTCGAAGGATGTTAAGCTCGACATCATTCAGGACTCCCAACAAGCCCTCTCTTGCTGGGTTACACACCCCACCCTCCCGGAGCGGGTCATCATTTCAGCGGTCCATGGTAGCTGTGTTATCGCCGAACGGAAAATCCTTTGGAACGATCTTCTCGACACCTATCACCACAACCCCAACACCCCCTGGCTCTGCATAGGGGACTTCAACGCCATCACCCGTAGAGAGGAGAAGATCGGAGGTCGTCCCACACCCCTATCAGCCATGCAAGACTTCAACGACTTCATATTCAACGCTCATCTCACTCTCTCCAGTTCACTGGCAGCGAATTCACCTGGTGCAATATGCAGGATGGCGAACGCCGCCAATACTCCCGTCTGGACAGAGCACTCACCAACGCGCGATGGTACGACATGAGGATCAGCTCCACCCTATCCCACCTCAACTCCACAGAGTCCGACCATACCCCTATTCTGGTGGAAACCAAAAACATCACCCACCTTCCCAAAAAGAACTTCTAATTCCTCGACTTTTGGATCGACCATCCGCAGTTCCCGAGCATCATTGCTGAAGCTTGGAACAGCCAGGACTCCCCCAACCCTCTCATTCGGGTTAGCAACAAGCTCAAAGCCACCAGGAAAGCCCTGTCCAAATGGAGCAAACAAGCCTTTGGGGACGTTTTCCAAGCGATCCGCATCGCTGAGGACGATGTAGCCCGTGCCGAAGCCATATACCAAACCGACTGATCCCCAGCGGCCAGGAGAGCCCTGAACCTTACCAAGGCCATGCTCAAATTCAGACTCAAAGTTGAGACCGATTTCTGGAAACAGAAAGCTAGACTGAAATGGGACAGCGAAGGGGACAAAAACTCCAAATACTTCCACGCCTGCGTCAACGGCAAAAGAAACAAACTATTGATCCATCAAATATCAGACGAGCAAGGTACGATCAGAACTGACCAAAAGGGTATCCAAGCGGCTGCCACCGACTACTATGCCAACTTATTCTCCAAGGAAACGGTCCACAAAGACCACTCTTTCCTCAACCAAATTCCTTCTATCATCAACGACTCCGACAATGCTTTGTTGGAGCGCCCGCTGTCCGAATAGGAAGTGAAAGACGCGATGTGGGCATTGAACGAGCATAGCGCCCCCGGACCTGACGGATTTACTGGTGTTTTCTTCCGTTCCTGCTGGAAGATCGTCAAGCGGGACATCACCGACGCGACAATCGCCTTCCTTGAAGGAGCTCACTACCCCAAAGCCATCGCCAGAGCCAACCTCATCCTCATCCCGAAAATAGACAACCCCAACTCCTTCTGCGACTTCCGTCCGATCAGTCTTTGCACCTTTACCAACAAAATCATATCCAAAATCATTGCTACCAGAATGACAGACATTCTTCCCAAAATCATCTCGGAGGAGCAAAGCGGTTTCGTTCGAGGCAGGAACATCCAGGACAACATCATGATGGCTCAGGAACTCATCAACTGCATGAAGTTTCCTGCTCGTGGAGGAAACATTGCCATCAAAATCGACATGGAGAAAGCCTACGACAGACTCGATTGGCAGTTCATGATCTGGGTCTTTAGGGCTCTCGGATTCTAGGAGAATTGGACCAACACCGTGTGGAGATCCGTCAGCAACTCTTGGTTCTCCACAGTCATCAACGGCCAATCCGAGGACTTTTTCAAATCTAGCCGCGGTGTCAGACAAGGCGATCCTCTATCATCCACTATCTTCATCATCGCTGCCGATGCCTTGAGCAGAAACCTCAACAACATGATCAATACCCCGAATTTCCAGCAATATTAGACCGCCAGCGGCTGTCCCATCATCACCCACCTGGCCTTTGCTGACGATTTACTTATCTTCTCGTCTGGGGATATCGGATCGATGGAGGTGGTTCACAACACCCTGAACCGGTACTCCAGATGTTCTGGTCAGAAAATCAACCATTCCAAGAGCATAATCTACGCCCACCACAGCTTCAACATCGAGAATGCCACCAATCTTACCAACCTCACCTCCTTCTCAGTGGCTCGCCCTCCCTTCACCTACCTTGGCTGCCCCCTGGTGTACGGGAGATCCAACGTTAGCATCTTCGAGAACCTAATCACCAAAATCAGGAACAAAATCGAAGGTTGGCATAACGCCACCCTATCCCCGGGCGGCAAAATAATCTTTATCAAACATGTGCTCAACTCCATCCCTATCCACACCTTAGCAGCTTGCTCCCCAACCAAGAAGGTCCTCGCGTCGATCGAGCAGATCTTTTGCAAGTTCTTCTGGGGTCACAATGAGGGCCATGACAAACACCACTGGGCCAGCTGGGATACCATGGCCACCCCGATCGCGACTGGCGGGCTGGGATTCACCAAACTCAATCACATCATCAAAGCCTTCTCTATGAAACTGTGGTGGAAATTACGCACGACCGAAAACCTATGGACCAGGTTCATGAAGGCCAGATACTTCAAACACAGACACCCAGCGATGGCCAGAGCTAATAGCAGATCCTCCGCGGCTTGGCGCCGTATTTTACGGGGTCGCGATTTGGCTGAGCCGGCGATCAGGCTCCATCTGGGAGACGGCAGAGCCAACCTCTTCCTGGAACGTTGGACCGGAGACAACCTCATCCCGAACATTTCTGGAGCTCCCAGCAACAGCAGGATTAAAGACCTGTGGAACCCCACCAATAACGACTGGAACTGGGACCAGATTCATGCCTGGTCCAGCGACGAAACGATCGATAACATTCAACAGCTTGGCCTTTCCATAGGCCCCGTCGCGGACGAGTGGAGATGGTCGCTGGAAGCTTCCGGTGTTTTCTCTGTGCGATCGGCAAGGGCTGTCATCCACGAGAACGGCCAAGAGCACTTCACTGCACGATACTGGCAATCGTGCATCCCCAAGAAATGGTCTTTCCTCCTTTGGAGAGCCACGAGAAAGAGATTGCCTACCGATGAGATCCTTACCACCATCGGGTTCAGCCTGGCGTCTGCTTATAATTGTTGCGATGATAGACAGACGGAGACCATCGACCACATCTTCCGGGAGGGATGCCTCCCCGACAAAATATGGAGCCTCCTCAACCGCACCTACAACATCACTACAGGAGACGGGCGCTTTAACGATCTCCTAGCCCTCTGGGGAGTTGCATCCCACGGCCACCAGATCATCGCAGCGGCCGCCACCTGGGTAATTTGGAAGAATCGCAACAAAGCGAGATACGAAGGTCACCAATATTCCGCCGAGCAGCTTATTTGAAAAATCCACCGGCAATGTCGCAAAAGGAGCTCACTGTGCTCCCACAGCCCTACAGCGTTCTGGCAAACTTTCCACAATTAGTTCTAACAGGCGCGGTTGCCCCCTGCCTTTTTGGTGGCTTTTTGCGTGTTGCCTTGTACTCCTTTCAGGCTTCGGCATTTTGAGCCTTGATTAATAAAGAGTGCTGGTTTAAAATATATATATATATATATATATATATATATATATATATATATATATATATATATTATATATACATATATATATATATTTTTTTTTTTGGATACGTACATATATATATATATATATATATATATATATATATATATATATATATATATATATATATAAATATATATTTATATATATATATATATATATATATTTTTTTATATATATATATATATATATATATATATATATATATATATATATATATATATATATATATATATATATATATATGTACGTATCCATAAATACACCAAAAATCTATTTAAAATCCAAATACCATTTAAAAGTCAACTATCCAATTATTTAATATATTTGAGCATATCTACATATATATAAATTTAATCCTTAATAAATCAACTCAACATAGTAATAATATTTAAATAGGTAAACATGTTTATTAAATCTCCACAAAATAACTTAAATTATAATAAAATAATAATAATCGTCCCAATGGGTGAACTTTACCGCTCACCCATGTATGGGTCCAGAAAATTGTACCATCTTGTAAAATATTATTTTATTAATAAAATATAAATTTTGTACCAAAAGTCAATAAATATTCAACAAGTCTCAGAATTATTTTAAAAAAAATTGTACACACATGAAATGTTCCTACATGGCCATCTTAGTCACCCCACATGCTCACATGGGCTTAAATTTTGTTCGAGCCCTGTTCGGACTGAATTGGCCAAATCGGGTCATAAAAAAATAAAAAATAAAACCATAAATTATATAAATTCATTTTTAAGTCTAATAAAATAATAATAAAAAAATAAAAATTAGGGGTTTTACATCCTACCCAACTTACAAGAATTTCGTCCTCGAAATTTAGGATGAATAGGGTAGATAGGGTTGAGGGATAGGAAGAGTTCGTCAATACCAAAATACAATTAAATTTTGGAGGAGGCGATAAAACGGCGTTCAACACCACCATGCAATAAAAAATTGTGGAGTCGATATATAGAAAAATATATCACGGTTATGGAGTTCAAATAAGGATTGCTAGTGAAGGTAACAAAATTTTGAATATCCAATTTTAGAGAACAGTAAGGAATTGAGTAGACCAAAGAGAATAAATTGGATATTCAGGAGATATGGTTCCTTAAGGGAGAACTAGATACTAATCGTCTTCGTCGAGGGTTTGATTAAGTGATGATTAGAATCACTTTCGTGCGTTCAAGAGGGGTTGGAAGGGCACAATAAAATTTCTAGGATTGGGGAGAAGAAGAGTTTAAGGTGAGGATATAGCCAAATGAGTTGGTCGGTGGCTATTTACATTCGTGTTGAAATAACTGATGGGAAAACGAAAGGTGATATCTTGCTTCTATCTTAGCAAGTACAATGCCTTGTCTTTCCAAAATAAGTAAAAGACAAGAACAACAAAGGTTTCAAGGACGGTGTTATATATTGAGTACGAATTACGGGTTTCATAGGCGGCGAAAATAATTCAAAAGATGATTGCCAAGGCTGTCGCGGATGAGACTCTAAGGCAAGTTTACTATGTCTTCATCCACGTAGAATAATATGTGATAAGCGAACCAAAGTGCAATAGGTTGATCAGACCATCATGCACCGGTTCTGATTAGACAATATGTTAGTGGGTACACCCAATAAAATATGTCATGAACAAGCTTGATAACGAAATAAGCTTGCAAAACTGAAGCTACGTTAGCAGCGTGAGATAGTCAAAATATGAGCAAAGGAGGTACTAATGAAGAAAATTTTAAATAGTCCCAGATCTTTTAAAATCAAGGTTCGCCTGAAGTTTGGGCCTATACAGTTGTCCTAGTGTTTCTTTATTTATGGCTTGGTAGACTAGATAAGGTAGGGTCCTCTAAGTTTATAGTCTAAGTGAACTTACCAATGTGGTTCACAAGGAAAAAGGTTTGTTAGGTGGTGAGGTATTCTACCCAACTTACAAGAGTTAAACTAATAGTATCATGGTACAATGGGTCAAGCAATCAAGATAGAGTACAAATTTAAGCATTTAAGTAATTTAGTAGAACACAATCACATATCGGTCGAAAGAATTGAGTCGAGATGGAATCCCTATCCGTGGTCAGAAATATATCAGTATCATGGTAAAGATTATAGTTTGGCCATTTTGACCATAAGGTCATATCAAGAAATAGAGTACAAGGAGATAAGTTTTGGTGGGACATGATATGTCTACAGGAAGGTGGGCTTGTCTAGGTCTTATATATGAAATTTGTTGGGAGGGAAAGTGTAGTGTTGTACTCCAAACATACAAGTCACGGTAGGAGACGCCAGAAGATCAAAAATAGAAAGTGGGAGTTCACGAGGGGATAATTAATGCACAAAATAAAGAAGATCAAGTTAAAGCATGAAATAAAATTAATTAAAAAATCCAGTAAAACTACTAAGTTAGGGGCACAGTTCTAGAGAGAAGATAGTATCCTAAATGAATACAGTTAAGGAACAATTAAATCATTAATCAAATTACAAATGGTTAGAAGGTCGTAATTAAAAGATCTAGAATTGAAGGAAGGTCGAGTAAGTCGAGGTGGAAATACAGTCACGTAGCTGGGTAGATGACTAACAACACTTGTGTATATACTACTATCATGGTCATAAGTGACATGGCAATTAGTGTGGAGTACATCTATCTTATTAGAGCTATCTCGATGGCCTACCATTAAAATTTTAACTCAAGTTTCCTCTAAAAGTTTCAAAATTAAACTTTCAAAGATAAACCACCAAAATTTGTATTCACTCCAAGCCGTTCAAATTCATCCAAAAAAATTTAAATCACTCTCATAAATCTCAAAGCAAAATTTTATCACGTTGCTACTAACCTTTCCAAAATTTAACATTTCCACTCCAACTTT
This sequence comes from Iris pallida, assembly GCA_029216955.1. NCBI lineage: Eukaryota > Viridiplantae > Streptophyta > Magnoliopsida > Asparagales > Iridaceae > Iris > Iris pallida. Next base: position 3,477,947 of record JANAVB010017400.1, read on the forward strand.
TAAACTCAAGAAACTCATGAATCAAAAAAAAAATTATATCACTTCATAACTTTAAAACTCCAAAAAATTTCTCCAATAACCCTCAAGATAAACTTTTAACATATTACGAATAATCTAAAATTTACAGCTCAATATTTTAACCCACTCATCACATAACTTCTATTTCTAAGTCATTCAAACAAAATCACAACTTTTTAAATGGTAAATTTCTTTAATCAATCAAAGTAACTTTCCATCACATCCTTTGAAATTCTCCCAAAAAATTTAATATTAGCAATCCCACATTAAACAAAATTTTCAAATAATCTCATCAGTCAAAATCTTTTTTTTACCAAAAATCTAAATAGATTTGTAAATCCTCAATCATAGGACACCATTTAAATAAAAATTTCTCAAAAATTGTTTTCATAACTTTCAAATATTTTAAACCAAAATTCGCCATCATTACTTCCACTTAAAATTCAAAATTTACTAAACACAAAAATTGCAAGTTGCATGACTCAAATTTAAATAATTTACACTGCCACATTTAAAATATAAGATCATTTTCAAACCAAATTTATAACTGTTCAAAGGTGTATAACTATATTCCAATAAATCATAAATATCACAACTCGAAAATCAAATCGATTTTATATTTGTTCAAACGCGTATAACTATAACTCCATAATTCATAAATATCAAAAATCCAAAATCTAATCAATTTCTTAAATCCATGGTATAAAGATTCTAGCTATATATATATATATATATATATATATATATATATATATATATATATATATATATATATATATATATATATATATATATATATATTTTCTCTCCTTCCTGCAGTATCAATCCTATGGTGTTTACTATTTAGAAATCTCAAGATTAAAACTTTCCGTGGCAAAATCCTACTTTACAAATTACTAATCATTAAATCACACCTTTAAAAAAACTTTTTTTTAACTCAGTTAGAATCTTAAATGTATTCCAATTGCCATATAACCATTCTAGCCATGTGTTTGACCTATGAGCATATACTAGTGTAGTCATCTTTTTTGTTGGCACTAAGCATGAAAATAAGAATCAACGGTAGAAAGGAATCAAGCAAGATGCAATTCAAGGAAGTCGATCGAGAGTTCGGAATTTGAAGCCAAGGGAAGAGGTCAAGCTGTATGGATGAGATTCCTAGATTCTAATCCTATGTTGCAGGCTCACATCGGTACAATTACGTAACCGAAGTGACAAACTCGACCTGCATGGGCCACCACAAAAACATGTAACACCCCAGTCCCAAAATTATATAGGACTAAGTACGCAAAACATGCCAGCAGTAGATATACGAAGAATACTCCAATGTATGGAATCCTCGTATAAATATATAAGCTGTAAAATTTAGAGAACCAAGACATGCTAAATCTCATCCACAAATATATAAAGAATAAAAATAGAATCAACTTGAATAGTTATGGTACAATCGTTGGACGGAGACAAAGTCCACTACCAACTATCTCAATAAAATAAATGTACAAGAAAGCGGTCGACAAAATGACAAAACGAACCAAGAGAAATCATCTTCGAAAAATGGAGAAGATCACGTCCTTGGCTAGAAGACCTGCAGAAAATCATGAAAGCACACACCTGGAGAGATCACCAGGTCCTCAGAGGGACGTAACAAGATACATAAAACAATACCATAATGAACTGTAAATGAAACATGACAGAGGAAAGATCACATGCTCCTGCACAATGGAACCTAACCATCTAGGTGTAATGCAAGTCAAAAACTATACTGGAACGTATAAGTGGGTAGGAATAAAGCATAGCATCCGCTAGAGGCTTTCGCATGAACTAGTATACGTCTCTGACCGTATCTGACGCGTGGTCAGGGTCGTGTAATGGATATATCCCCTAGTCCATACTTTGCATCACTAGCCTACATCCTGACCGTATCTGACGCGTGGTCAGGGCCGTGCAATGGATATATCCTCTAGCGATACACCCATAACAGGGAAACCATGAACCCATAACCGGGCAACTAGAAGGCTGTGGGCTAGCTCATACGTCCTAGTAGTTTTTCACACCCATGTATCACACAAGTCATATCCATGACATGGTGATCCATATATCTATGCAAGTCGCTATCTAGACTCCGCTAATCCATAAATGAACCGACACACGAACCGCCCGTATCGGTAGCAAGTCGAATACGTAGGTTCGTGCCAACTCCATGATCCTCACTTCTTGTGTCGTGTATGAGATGTGTCAACAGGTTAAAGAAGTTATGGAGTATAACTTCAACACATCAGAAAAGTCAGCTACCACATATGGTCCACACACACACGCACATACACAAACATCGATATACATATCGATGGCACCCAAGTCATACTTGGACACACTCTTACTAATGTAAAACACTAGCAACATATAAAATATCATGAATCAAATATAAGTACAAGATGGCAAGGTATCTTGCCTAAGGTTATGTGCAAAAGCAAAGATCCAGTAGCTCGAACCGACAAATAAACAGAGCCAGAGAAAGCTAAATCCCGCAGATGACTCCGAATGCTGCAACAAACATCACGAACGTGTTTGGAATATAAGATATGCCTAGGAATCGCCTGTCCAAAAGTTAAATTCTGGAACAAGGGCAAAATCGTAATTTTGGGTCAAAACGATATCCGCCGTTGGACCCGATTTGCACCGAAATGCGTGCCAGAACCTACGATCTCTAAAGTCATCAAACTATATGTCTATGGATTTTTTTTGATGAGACGAACCCAACGGTATGTCCAATTTTGGATTCCAGTGGGCCGTGCACAAAATCGTCCGTTGAGTGGGATTGTGGGCCCGCCAAAATAGCGTCCCGATGAACGGTCTCTGAATCGGACCAAACTTGGCTCACAGGACCAAAAAAATATTTTGAGTCCAATGGCGCAAGTTTTATCACAATATGATAAGTGTGCACAAAGTTGTGACTTAATTTGCAAAGGGTCGATACGGGATATCTCGACGGATACGCACTGATTTCGTCGCGTACATGCAAAGAAATCGGGTTCCGTCAGTTCCCACACGTCGACAACATCCATACGCGCCTTTCAATTCGTATAGTGCGCGACCACGTCGCCCGGTTTGTCAGGGCGCACGCCTTATCGGGTGTTTTTCCACTTTTTTGAAAACAGAATTTACAATTTTTCGTGAAACTTTAACGTGTAACTTTTTACATACTAGATAAAAAGTGAATCCAGAAGGTGCGTTACAATCTCGGTTATGTTATCTTTGACTGTCTTTAATTAGTTTTTACGAAAGTTTAATGGACAACGAGAAAAGTGGCCGACAAGTTGATGTTTTCCAACAGTTTTTAATAATTCAGAAAAGTGGTTTTTCTCAAACTTTGTCTCGATTTTTCGAGCAAGTTGGATGGCCATGTTGAAATCCACCTGGGGGATCTCGAAGAGGGTCATGTGGACTTTCTACACGAATTTTCGATCGAAAATCGGAGTAGAATTGACAAAGAAATTGATCGGGGAAATGGGATACCTTAAAGTGGAAATATGTTGTTTGTTGTTATTGTCGTGACGACCGGGAGACGGGACTACTGACGCTCCGGCGAGGTTGGGCACGCATGCCGAGGAGAGGGAGGAGGATGTAGGAGAGAGGAGGAAGAAGGTGGAAGGAGATTAGGGTTTTTTATTAGAGAGTAAAATATATATATGTATGTATATATATATATATATATATTAAGGATGGGGTTCGGCCAACTAACCAAGGTGCTGCTACTATATGCTGTTAGTAAGGGGGGTGGGCGCGCACGCAATTGTGTTGCTGCTCACAGCTTTGCACACGCATGGGTGGTCGGGTGGGGCCGACCACCCATCAACTTAACTTTAATATATATATATATATATATATATATATATATATATATATATATATATATATATATATATATATATATATATATATATATATATATATGTACGTATCCATAAATACACCAAAAATCTATTTAAAATCCAAATACCATTTAAAAGTCAACTATCCAGTTATTTAATATATTTGAGCATATCTACATATATATAAATTTAATCCTTAATAAATCAACTCAACATAGTAATAATATTTAAATAGGTAAACATGTTTATTAAATCTCCACAAAATAACTTAAATTATAATAAAATAATAATAATCGTCCCAATGGGTGAACTTTATCGCTCACCCATGTATGGGTCCAGAAAATTGTACCATCTTATAAAATATTATTTTATTAATAAAACATAAATTTTGTACCAAAAGTCAATAAATATTCAACAAGTCTCAAAATTATTTTAAAAAAATTTGTACACACATGAAATTTTCCTACATGGCCATCTTAGTCACCCCACATGCTCACATGGGCTGAAATTTTGTTCGGGCCCTGTTCGGGCTGAATTGGCCAAACCGGGTCATAAAAAAAAACCATAAATTGTATAAATTCATTTTTAAGTCTAATAAAGTAATAAAAAATAAATAAATAAATAAATAAATAAGGGTTTTACAAAACCTTATCTTCGGTATTATTCTAAAAATCAAGAAAACCCTACTCTATCCCCGGATGCTCTTCCTCCATCATCTTCTCCTGCTGAAGATACACCGTCTACATCTGAGCCAGTGGCCGAACCATCTCCTCCTAAACCAACATCAGCAGACAAGGGAAAGCAACCTGTTCGCTTTGATAAAGCATTAAAAAAGTCATCATCTCTTGGACTTGAAAAGCCTTACAATTTTGACATATTGGCTCAATTGGCTAATACTCCAGCAAGATTGTCAATCTTTGAACTTTTACGTCTCTCAAAAGAAACTCGTGAGACGTTAAGTGAAGCTTTGATGCAGGCTGCACCTGCTTAACTCTTCTCAAGAAGCCTGAAAAGGAGCCAGTCAGCTGTGCACATTGTCATAGTGTATTTGAATTAATGTCCAATATTACCTTTACACAAGATGACACGTTGTTAGAAGACAATCGTCATGATCGTCCTCTCTATTTCACAGGATATATGGATACCATGAAAGTCGACCGTATTCTGATTGATCCCGGGTCTGCACTTAGTATTATGCCAAAGTCCTTATTGGACGCTTTGAAAAATCCTAGTACATAATCTTTCTACAACTATCACTAATATCCTGGAATTCAATCAAGGAAGAAGTGAACCTTTGGGGAAGATACGTCTAAAACTTTAAATTGGCAATCTTCGTACGAAGGTAACTTTCTATGTTATTGACAATCATGGCTCATACAATGCTTTATTAGAAAGGTTATTCCTCCATGAACACAATATTGTACCCTCTACGCTCCACCAATGCTTCAAATATGTGGATGGTAATGGAGAAGTCCAAAAAGAGGTTGCAGATCTGAATCCTTTCAAAGGAGTTGAAGCATATTGCAACGATTCTCGTATGTACAAAGAGAAATTCATGAAGGTGGTACCAGCAATGGACACAGATAAAGAACAGAAGAGTATACCTAATGATACTCTGGTGATTCCAGTCAAGGGACGTACCTCCTGCCCTCAGTCTTCCTAACCACTGACTATTTATCTACCTTCCCATGAGAAGCGACCTAAAGGTGATAGTCAGAAACAAAGGGAGCTCACCTCTTCTGAGGCGCTTGTAATCGATCTTTGTCGCAAGAAGCTCCCTCTTCCTTCTCGTTCTTCTTCTCCCCCTCTTGTCATCAATCTGACTAAGCCTACTAAGGCTAAAGTCCCTGTTGTAAATGATGGTGTAAAGATCAATAAAGCATCTCCTTTGCAGTATACTGATATCTTTTACTATACTCAGTATTATTTGGATATGCTAGATAACTTTAAGCCACTTACAATAGAAGTCGTATCATCTCGACGAAATGTGGTATCACTGGATTTAATACAAGAGTCGTACTTCTTAGTACCGTCTCGAAAGAAAGATGAAAAGCCTATATTCTTCAACAAGAGAGAAGAACCAAAAATCATGCTCTATAATGATGATAGAGATGATACAGGAAGGCTACAATTACGATGCTATAGTCCATAATCTAAAGCCATCATCCGTAAAATGGGCTATGATTTCAGAACAGGTCTCAACAATGGTAAAAGAAGGCAAACCCCTCTTCGTATTGTTGTTCCAAAAGGAAAATCACAACAATACCACAGTAAAACAAAACGAGGGCTAGGTTATATATCACCACTTCCAACTCCAGAACCTTCTGAATCTGATGAAGAAGAACATTCAAATTCTTCTAATTCTATCTCATGGGACTCTGATACAAGCATCGGTTATATTCATAAGGCGATAGTATCTTCTAATATGGTGTCTGCCGAATTATCAGAAGATAACGAAAGTGACATCGAAGAAGCTACTGAAATGGATCCTTGGGTACAAAAGATGGACAATCAGTAGGAACTTCATTTTGAACAACAAGAACCACCTACTGAAGATCAACTGGTCCACGTTGATATTGGAGAGAAAGGTGTATCACGACCAATTTTTATCAGCAAGAATCTCTCAGAAGATGATAAACAAGAGGTACTTCACCTTATTCGTGAATACATTGATGTCTTCACCTGGAGTTATGAAGATATGCCGGGATTAGATCCTCAAATTATAACTCACAAGCTTAACATCTTGCCGAATGTCAAACCGGTTAAACAACAATAATGGCGATTCAAGCTTGAAATGATGGATGCAATTGATGATGAAGTCAAAAAGCTTATAGCTTGTGGCTTTATCTGAGAAGAACAACATCCTGACTGGGTGGCCAATGTCGTCCATGTCCTGAAGAAGACCGGAAAGGTTCGAGTTTGCATAGACTTTCGGGATCTCAATGATGCTTGCCCCAAGGACAAATTCCCTCTCCCAATTACTGATGTTATGATCGACAATACATGTGGATTCGAACAAATTTCTTTCATGGATGGGTTTTTTGGATATAATCAAATACGGATGAATCCTGAAGGTGAAAAAATATACTTCGTTTTGTACTCCTCGGGGTATGTACTGTTATACGGTCATGCCGTTTGGCCTTAAGAACGCAGGTGCAACTTATCAGCGGGCTATGAGTACTATCTTTCGAGATCATTTGCGAAAGACTGTCGAATGCTATATTGACGATATTGTTGTCAAAAGTCATCTCAAAGAAGATCACATTCAAGATTTAAGAACTATCTTCAATCTAATGCGCCAGCATCAACTCAAGATGAACCCCACCAAGTCTTTCTTGGTTGTCTCTAGTGGTAAGTTTCTCGGCTTCGTCATTACCGCTAACGGTATATACGTTGATCCCGAGAAGATCAAACCATTCAAGAGATGCGTCCTCCACGCAACCTAAAAGAGCTACGAGGATTCCAAGGTCGACTTGCGTACATCAGGCGGTTCATTTCAAATTTATCTGGACGTTGTAGACCATTTACTCACTTAATGAAGAAAGGTGTGTCTTTCGTTTAGATGGAAGAATGTCAACGAGCATTTGATGATATAAAGCAATATTTAATGAGTCCACCGGTTCTTGTACTACCGATTTCATGGATACCCTTCTTAATGTATGTCCGAGCAATAGATCATTCATTGGGAGCTTTATTGGCTCAGAAGAATAAGGAAGGTCATGAACAAGCCATCTACTATCTCAGCCGAATAATGATTGGAGCTGAACATTGTTATAGTCCAGTGGAGAAGAAATGTTTAGCCTTAATGTTTGCTGTTCAGAAGATAAGACATTATATTATAGGTCAAACTATCCATGTCATATCCCGGGTCAATCCTCTTCGAGTCTTAATGAAGAAGCCAAGCACACTCAATTCTAGGCTTGCCACATGGGCCATATTACTAGCACAATATGATATGGTTTATGTTCCTCAAAAATCTGTGAAAGGCCAAGCTCTTGCTGACTTCTTAGCAGCTCATCCCATCCCTGAGACATCTAAACTCTATGATGAGATTTCGGACGAGACATGGGAATCAAATATGATCTCAGAAGAATTTTCTACTTAGAGGTTGTTCTTTGATGGAGCTTCTAGAATTGGACCTGGAGGTACTCTCGTTGCTGGAGTAGGAATTGTTCTTGTTTCACCCGATGGATTAACTATTCAAAAGGCCAATTCTTTAGACGAATCATGCTCCAACAATATGGCAGAATACAATGCTTTGCTCATTGGACTTCAATTAGCCAAACAATTGAATATTGAATATCTCGAAGTATATGGTGACTCTAAGTTGATTGTTAATCAAGTTAGAGGCATATATGAAGTCCGACATCAAGATCTGGTACCATACCATAAAACAGCAACCAGAATAGCTTCTTCATTCAAAGAATTCTTCATCGAACATGTACGTCGTGCATGTAATACAGAAGCTGATGCTAGCTAACTTAGCTGCAGTATTGGCAGTTCCAGTCAAAAGACAACAAATGGTGGTTATCTCTAATAGAGAATTATTTTGTGTTGGAAATAACCACAACATTGAATTCAGCAACCTAACTGAAGTCAATGTCATTAGTGAGGACTGGAGGACACCTTTTATTGATTTTACAGTACATGACATATTGCCAGAAGATCCTAAAGAAGCTACAAGTATCCACCGTCGATCGCTTCAATTCTATTATAATTATACTACTAAAACATTGTATCGAAGAACTTTTGGTGGATTACTCTTGAGGTGTCTCGCTGGTGATGAAGCAAAGCAGATATTACGTGAAGCTCATGATGGTGTTTGTGGAGCACATCAACCTGGTCCTAAACTACATGATCGTATCTGACGTATGGGCTACTACTGGCCTTCTATGGTATCAGATGCTATTGATTATGCAAGAAAATGCCGTGCATGTCAAATTCATGCAGATTTTATTCACCAACCGTCGGAATTTCTTCATCCAACTGCAGCCTCATGGCCTTTTGAAGCTTGGGGCATGGATATAATCGGCCCTATCAATCCTCCTTCATCTAAAGGGCATCGATTCATTTTAGCTATAACCGACTATTTTTTCAAGTGGGCAGAAGCTATACCTTTGGCTGAAGTAAAAACTAGTAGTGTCATCAACTTCATTAAACATCATGTGATATATAGATTTGGTGTCCCTCATCGAATCATTCATGATAATGGGTTGCAATTCATCAGCCAGAAGTTTCATAGGTTCTGTAATGACAACATAATTAATAATGTTGCCTCAACAGCCTATAATCCTACGGCTAACGGGTTGGCTGAAGCATTCAACAAGACCATTATCAAACTCCTTAAAAAGTTTGTCTCTGTTAACAAACGTAATTGGAGTGATAAACTTGGAGAATGTCTATGGGCATATCGCACTACTGTCCGTAACCCCACAGGATGGACACCTTTTTTTCTGGTGTATAGATGTGAAGCGGTACTACCTTTGGAGATTCAAATTCCATCATTGAGAATCGCCATTGCTAATGAGCTTACTATAGACAATAATGATCGTCTTCGGCTTCAGGAATTGGAAGCGCTCGATGAGAAAAGGTTATTAGCTCAACAGCACATTGAACTTTATCAGGCACAAATTTCAAAAGCTTTCAATCGTAAGGTCAGAGTGCGAACATTTCAAGAAGGCGAATTGGTTCTTGTAAAACCCCTAAATTTCTACTATGATTTTTTTCTAAATTAATTTGGAATCAACTTTTAATTTCTAAATTGTACGTCGCGTATGAGTTCGCAATTTTCGTATTTATACGTAGCATGCAAAATTGCGAGACGATATATATTTTATATACAATTATTTTTAAAAAGATTCTTTTGAATAGAAAATAAGTATTTTTTTTGTCACGTCGCGATTGCCAAAAATTTATTTACTATAAAAATGCTATTAATTATTTTATTGGTAATTTAGAAAAATATGATTTATGTAAATATTCTATTTACGAGGTACATGAAATTTAATTTCGTGTATATTTTAGTTTCCAAAAACCTAATTATTCTATTCAATTACAAAATAAAGTATTTCAAATATTTAAATATTTATTTTAATTTTTGAAATTAATTATTATCATTATTTTATTATTTTGAAAAAGATATTATAAAAATTGTTTAATTACATATTTAATAAATTGCGATGATTTAAATTGGAAAGATTTTATTGACTTGTAGCTTTAAATTTAAAAATGGTTTTAAACGAGTTTAAATGAATTTGAATTTAATATTATTATCTAATGGAGGGATTTAAACAATTCTGATCCTTATCCTAATGGGATTTCCCACATCCTATAAATAGGCAGGTACTTCTCCATAATTCTCTCCACAACCAATTTTCTACAAAATCCGTGCATCGTGTCGGTGTCGCAATTTTCCATCCACTACTTTTTTATTTACATGTACACTTTGGCCATGTCTGACAACCTCGGACCTCGGACCTAATCCTAACCCTAGCAAGCTGGCCGTCCCGCTATTGCTGCCACCGTCAACACTACCACTGTTGCCATCGCCATCATCCCCTTCGCCTCCTTCAATCCGATCACCACCAACCTCGCTCCTCGCCTGCTATCACCTCCATCTACCCGACCAGATCCTAACAGCCCCTCCCGACACCACAAACACAACCATCCGCAGCCATCCGACTCTGGCCATCGACGCCCCAATCCGAAAAACCACCACCAAAATGAAAGAAGAAGGCAAAACCCTAACCCTAAACATACCTAGCCACCGGCGACGCCGAGCCTCTCCCCAGATCCGTCGGGCATAGCTACTGCGGCTCGCGTCGCCCGTCCTCCCCCACCGACGCACCGAGTAGTCCTCCCCTTCCTCGCCAAGACACCGGACCTCCGTCTCCTCCTATCAGCCGCCGAGCGCCCAGCCCCGGCGAGCTGCGGTTGCCGTTGGCGCATTTCCCGACCCCCATCGCGCCTCCTCCGAACAGTACACCGAGGTGACTCTCCCATCGACGTTGTTCGCCGCCTGGATCGAGCCCGGCGCCGCTCACCCAAGCCATCCCGTGCGTCTGTGCGACCGATGTCGCCCATCACCTCCGGTCAGTCGCCGCGCATGCGCTCACATCCCGCTGCCTCCCAGCGATGTCGCCGCCCTTCCGGCCTTCCGCCGCTTCCTTCAGCCGACCGCCAGTAAGCCTCTCTCTCCTCCTCCGGCAACTCTCCCCCGCCCACTTCTCTCTATACTCCTTCACACTCTCTCATCCCTTCTCTCTCTCACTCCACTTGAGTTAACATTTGGGGATAGGAAGCAGTGTTTATTTCTGTTGAGTGTTGCTATGGCTCAAACTTTAGTAAGTTTGCTGTAACTTACCATGATTTATTATTATTATTATTATCATCATTATTATTAGTATTATTACTATCATTATTATCATTATTATTATTACTGTTATTATTATTGTTATTAGTATTATTATATTATTATTATTTTAAAATTAGTAGTGTATTATTTCTGTTTATTTAAATAAATTTGATAAATGCATATTTTTCCAAAATTATTTGGACACCACTAAATAGCCCTAAAATTATTTTTTTCCTATATTTTATTAAAATATTTTGACTAACAAAAGTTACTTTTCTACAATATATATATATATTTAAATGTTTCAGAGCCTAAAAACAAATTTCGATATTTTTTTCAAGTATCCATCTAAACGTATAAATGACTAATAACAATGTAAAATTTTAAATTGGATATATATAGAAAGTATTTTCAAATATCGTCAAGAATTATTTTTACTAGTAAAAACATGGTTTCAAGTATTATACGTATTTTCCGAAAAATAGTGTATGTATTTCTTCACACAAATTGCCCTCAATTATCTTGATCGTAACTGATCATCTTTCCTATTTCCTTGCAATTTTGACTTTATGCATCGACCATGGCTAGCGGACAAATCAAGACATGTCAGAATATCGTACCACACCAGGCGACACATCAGGCAAGACACCTTGCCTTTACTGTTTAATTTCTTGCTCAATATCATGCACGCTTTTTTCTTTATGTTGTTCTTTCAAACTATATATAGATGCAAATTGTTATACTTTATGCAAATGGCTTAGAGTTAAGGGACCACCGTATGTTTAGTGCATCTCATAAATTGTCACGACGTGCCACGGGTTGTGTGTGAGTTGTGAGTTGCATATAGATGCGGACTTGCGTACTGACCGCACATCGGTGCGTACAGGCCGTACGCTAGGATATGACTGCTAATAGATTTGTATAGAAGACTTGACAGTTATTAAGGATTAAACAGTGTCGTGGAGATGACCCATGTATAGTATCATGGGGGGGGAGAGGACAGTTATTAGCGTAGGGGCTACATTTATTTTTACACACATTTTGGGCCGAGGGTGACTCTTATGAGCACTACCTTCTGCCCAGGGCCGATAGAGACTCGGATGAGCGCTACTTACTGCCACTCTTTATTTACTCTGCTGATCCTACAGCCCCTGCGTAGAATGTTGTCCTCAAAGTGCATATCACATAGAATGGTTAGGAACCTTTACGCATGTATATTTTCTATTGAGCTCTTACTATTCAGTTTATTGGCATGATATAATGTGTCTTGTTACGTCCCTCTGAGGACCTGGTGATCTCTCCAGGTGTGTGTTTTCATGATTCTTGCAGATGCTCTAGCTAAGGCCATTCCTTCCTTCGTGATGATTGCTCTTGGACTCGCCATTGTTCTCGCTCGCTCAATTCTTTCCTTGTATATTTTTCCATATTTAATTTACTTGGTAGTTGATTTGTCTCCGCCCAACTATTGTATACATGAAAAACTCAAAGTTGCTTTTATATCATTATTTATCTTCGTGGATGAGATTTAGTGTCTTGGCTATATACATTTACAGCTTATGTATATATACGAGTCGTATATTTACTCGTATGTAGACAGCTGGCATGATACGTATCTAGTCCCAAGTATTTTGGGACTGGGGCGTTACATATTTTTGTGGTGGCCCATGCAGGTCCAGTTTGTCGTTTTGGTTACATGACTGTACCGAACGGGCCTGCAATATAGGATTAGAATCTAGAATCTCATCCACCTAATTGACATATTTTCTTGATATCAAATTCCAAACTCTCGTTACCATCCTTGATTTGCATCCTGCTTGAACTCTTTTCTACCGTAAATTCTTATCTTTCGTGCTTAATGACAGTTAGGAAGATGACTACACTAGTATATGTTCATAGGTCAACCACATGGCTAGAAGGATTACATTGACAATTGGAATACGTTGAGACCCTAATTGAGTTATAAAGATATTTTTCTAGAAGTATGATCTTAAGGATTAGTTTATTCCAAGTTGGGTAGTAGCAACATTAATAACATCGAAGGATTTTTTGGATCTACAAAAGGGATAGTGGAATCCATATACAATTGAGAAAGGAAATTGAATTAATTTTGAGTTTTGATTTTTGAAGGTCTTTGAAAAATATTTATGATTCATTTGATTATAGCTATACATATTTGAAGAGATATAAATTTAGTTGCAAAGGATTTATAAATTTTAATGCTACTACAAGATTTATAAGTGAGATTTATAAAAAAAAAAATTTGGTAAACTCTTAAGGTTTTAAATTGAGGTGTACGGTCTATGATTAATAAGTTTGAAAATTTGAGTTTTAAGTTTAAGGTGGAATATATATATATATATATATATATATATATATATATATATATATATATATATATATATATATATATATATTGGAAGGGTATAGAATCAATTGAGGATTTATTTTAAATGTTAAACTCTTGAATGAATTACGGTTGTTAAAACTATTTAAATTTTAAGTTTAAGATTTGGATTAATGATATATGGAGATTGATTTGTGGCTCAATAAAAGTTTATTCAAGATTTGTTAGACAATTTGAGAAATTTTAATTCATGATTTTGTTGCCACTAAATAAAGGAAAGTCTAGTTTATGATACCTTTTTTTTTAAAAAAGTGTTATGATAAAGGTTACCTTGAGGTGGATTAAAGAAATTAAATTATGGTTATGTTTGGCAGCTTGGAATGATAGGATATTAGATTATTTTGAGAACTATATTGCGAAATATTTGAGGAACTCAAATTTATAGATTTAAAATCTTATTTTGATAGACAACTAAGATAGACAGCAGTAGTCCACATTAATTGCCATATCGCTGATGACCATAATAGTCGTATATACTCAAATACAGTTAGTCATCTACCAACCCATGTGATTATATTTCAATATTGATTCACTCAATCTTTCATCGTGATCTTCTAACCATTGCAATTTAAAAATGATTTGATCGTTCCTAGAGACTATCTTCTCTGGAACTGTGCCCTGAATCTATTTTACTATGACCTGTTAGATTCCTTAATTATCCTTACTTCGTGTTATATCTTGATTTTATTTTGTGTTCGGCAACTAAATACCTTATGAAATTCCCACTTTCTATTTTAAATCCTTTTGTGCCCTTTACCATGTCTTGGATATTTGGAGCACAACACTAGACTTTTCCTTCCAACAAATTTCATATGCAAGACCTAGACGAGCCCACCTTCATGTAGGTATATCATGTCCCACTAAAACACGTCCCCTTGTACTCTATTTTTATGATGCGACTTTCAGGTCATAAAGACTAAATCATAACCCTACCATGATACCGATATACTTTTTCGACCACAGATAGGGACTAAATCTCGACTAAATTCTTTCAACCCGATATGAGATTATGTTCTACATAAATTCCTTAAATGCTTAGCCTGTGCTTATTGTTAACCCGTGCCTTTTATTTTTGTGCGTTATCTTAAATTGCTTAGGCCCATAAATTTTAATTTCGTGCAGAAATTAGTAATTATTATCCAAACCCTATCACGACCATTGAGCCTAACCAATACTTACTTCTAAATCATTTTGATTTTCTCTTCGAAAATTTTACTTTACTCTGCTATTATTCATGCAACCTTGCTCTTGTGATTCCTTGGACTTAGATAAAGATTTGATCATAACATCCTTTGGTTAGACAGGGGCTAGATTGGAAAGCATCATAAAGGAGATTAGTGGCTTAATCAAGTAAAATGATACGTGATTATGAGATATTAGTTAAATGTGCTATTTGATTAAGAGGTGTGATATTATGTTTTGGGGAGATCAAAGGATAATATATTTGCGAGTGCCAAAAGGTTTGAGATTAATATAAAGTTGAAAAGAAGTGTATGTTTGGTGCATAAGGGATAAATTTTTCTTTATGTTGATAAATAAATCTAAATTTCCTAGAAGAGTTGACTTTTACTTCAACTACCTTGATTAAAGATTTTGAAATTTGGATTTCAAGGAAATTAAAGCTCGAAGAAATGCGCATATTTATGTTGGAAAAGAAGGATAGAGATTCATTGAATATCTATTTTGAGAGTATGAATGGCGAATTCTATTTGGAGAAAATATCTATGCATATATAGATATGATTAAGAAAAAAAAATATAGATATGATTAAGAAAAGAAAATTTAAATTTATTTTGGGCATATCTAATTTCGATCGTTCGGATAACGGATTCGATATATAAATATAGTGGGAATTCAAGATTTTACGAGTAAACTTTGGAGGTAAAAAAAAGGAGGTGGGTTTATAAAATTTTGTGAAGAATAATAGACGAAAGGTTGAATGCGAAGAGACATTGATGATTATATCGAGGGTTATGACAATATCGAAAACACAAGTTGAAGTTTGAAGATTGAATATAGAAATGCCTTGATGATTATGCCAAGAATTATGGCAATATCAAAAACAAATAAGATTTGGAATATATTGTAAGATCGTGGTGGAAGAGAGTCTTGCCTATATTGAGTACACATTTTGTTGATCGAAATTGATAGTTGTCATGAGATGTCTTCCAAATCATACCCATGAATTCATTTTTTCTAGCTATCGTAATATTTGATTATACAAATCAATTCCATTGTATGCCTTTTAACTTGATCAAATTTTATTACCTCAACCCTACCTATCCTATCTATTCCTAAATTTCGAGGACGAAATTCTTTTAAGTTGGGTACGATGTAAAACCCCTAAATTTCTACTATGATTTTTTTTCTAAATTAATTTGGAATCAACTTTTAATTTCTAAATTGTACGTCGCGTACGAGTTCGCGATTTTCGTATTTATACGTAGCATGCAAAATTGCGAGACGATATATATTTTATATACAATTATTTTTAAAAAGATTCCTTTGCATAGAAAATAAGTATTTATTTGTCACGTCACGATTGCCAAAAATTTATTTTATTATAAAAAGGCTATTAATTATTTTATTGGTAATTTAGAAAAATATGAGTTATGTAAATATTCTATTTGCGAGGTACATAAAATTTAATTTCGTGTATATTTTAGTTTCCAAACCTAATTATTCTATTCAATTACAAAATAAAGTATTTCAAATATTTAATTATTTATTTTAATTTTCGAAATTAATTATTATCATTATTTTATTATTTTGAAAAAGATATTTTAAAAATTGTTTGATTTCATATTTAATAAATTGCGATAATTTAAATTGGAAAAGATTTTATTGACTTGTAGCTTTAAATTTAAAAATAGTTTTAAACGAGTTTAAATGAATTTGAATTTAATATTATTATCTAATAGAGGGATTTAAACAATTCCAATCCTTATCCTAATGGAAATTCTCACATCCTATAAATAGGCAGATACTCCTCCATAATTCTCTCCACAACCAATTTTCCACAAAATCCGTGCATCGTGTCGGTGTCGCAATTTACCACCCACTACTTTTTTTTTACATGTACACTTTGGCCCTGTCCGACAACCCCAGACCTCGGACCTAATCCTAACCCTAGCAAGCTGGCCATCCCGCCATTGCTGCCACCGTCAACACCACCACTATTGCCATCGCCATCATCCCCTTCGCCTCCTTCAACCCGATCACCACCAACCTCGCTCCTCGCCTGCCATCACCTCCATCTACCCGACCAGATCCCAACAGCCCCTCCCGACACCACAAACACAACCATCTACAGCCATCCGACTCTGGCCATCGACGCCCCAATCCGAAAAACTACCACCAAAACGAAAGAAGAAGGCAAAACCCTAACCATAAACTTACCTGGCCACCGGCAACGTCGAGCCTCTCCCCAGATCCGCCGGGCCTAGCTACTGCGGTCCGCGTCGCCCGTCCTCCCCCATCGACGTGCCGAGTAGTCCTCCCCTTCCTCGCCAAGACACCGGACCTCCGCCTCCTCCTCTCAGCCGCCGAGCGCCCAGCCCCGGCGAGCTGCGGTCGCCGTTGGCACGTTTCCCGACCCCCATCGTGCCTCCTCCGAACAGTGCACCAATGTGACTCTCCCTCCGGCATTGTTCGCCGCCTGGATCGAGCCTGACGCCGCTCATCCAAGCCATCCCGTGCGTCTGTGCGACCGACGGCGCCCGTCACCGCCGGCCGGTCCTCCGCATGCGCTCACATCCCGCTGCCTCCCAGCGATGTCGCCGCCCTTCCGCCGCTTCCTTCAGCCGACCGCCAGTAAGCCTCTCTCTCCCCCTCCGGCAACTCTCACCCGCCCTCTTCTCTCTATACTCCTTCACACTCTCTCATCCCTTCCTCTCTCTCCCTCCACTTGAGTTAACATTTGGGGAAAGAAAGCAGTGTTTATTTCTGTTGAGTGTTGCTATGGTTCAAACTTTAGTAAGTTTGCTGTAACTTACCCTGATTTATTATTATTATTATTATCATCATCATTATTATTAGTATTATTACTATCATTATTATCATTATTATTACTGTTATTATTATTGTTATTAGTATTATTATATTATTATTATTTTAGAATTAGTAGTATATTATTTCTGTTTATTTAAATAAATTTGATAAACGCATATTTTTCCAAAATTATTTGGACACCACTAAATAGCCCTAAAATTATTTTTTCCTATATTTTATTAAAATATTTTGACTAACAAAAGTTACTTTTCTACAATATATATATATTTTTAAATGTTTCAGAGCCTAAAAACGAATTTCGATATTTTTTTCAAGTATTCATCTAAACGTATAAATGACTAATAACAATGCAAAATTTTAAATTGGATATATATAGAAAGTATTTTCAAATATCGTCAAGAATTATTTTTACTAGTAAAAACATGGTTTCAAGTATTATGCGTATTTTCCGAAAAATAGTATATGTATTTCTTCACACAAATTGCCCTCAATTATCTTGATCGTAACTGATAATCTTTCCTATTTCCTTGCAACTTCGACTTTATACATCGACCATGGCTAGCGGACAAATCAAGACATGTCAGAATATCGTACCACACCAGGCGACACATCAGGCAAGACACCTTGCCTTTACTGTTTAATTTCTTGCTCAATATCATGCACGCTTTTTTCTTTATGTTGTTCTTTCAAACTATATATAGATGCAAATTATTATACTTTATGCAAATGGCTTAGAGTTAAGGGACCATCGTATGTTTAGTGCATCTCAGAAACTGTCACGACGTGCCACGGGTTGTGTGTGAGTTGTGAGTCACATATAGATGCGGACTTGCGTACCGACCGCACATCGGTGCGTGCAGGTCGTGCATTAGGATATGACTGCTAATAGATTTGTATAGACGACTTGGCAGTTATTAAGGATTAAACAGTGTCGTGGAGATGACCCATGTATAGTATCATGGGGAGGGAGAGGACTGTTATTAGCGTAGGGGCTACATTTATTTTTACACACATTTTGGACCGAGGGTGACTCTTATGAGCACTACCTTCTGTCCAGGGCCGATAGTGACTCGGATGAGCGCTACTTACTGCCACTCTTTATTTACTCTGCTGATCCTACAGCCCCTGTGTAGAATGTTGTCCTCAAAGTGCATATCACATAGAATGGTTAGGAACCTTTACGCATGTATATTTTCTATTGAGCTCTTACTATTCAGTTTATTGGCATGATATAATGTGTCTTGTTACGTCCCTCTGAGGACTTGGTGATCTCTCCAGGTGTGTGTTTTCGTGATTCTTGCAGGTGCTCTAGCTAAGGCCATTCCTTCCTTCGTCATGATTGCTCTTGGACTCGCCATTGTTCTCGCTCGCTCAATTCTTTCCTTGTATATTTTTCCATATTTAATTTAGTTGGTAGTGGATTTGTCTCCGCCCAACTATTATATACATGAAAAACTCAAAGTTGCTTTTATATCATTATTTATCTTCGTGGATGAGATTTAGTGTCTTGGCTATCTACATTTACAGCTTATGTATATATACGAGTCGTATATTTACTCGTGTGTATACAGCTAGCATGATACGTATCTAGTCCCAAGTATTTTGGGACTGGGGCGTTACAGTTCTTACAACCAGACGTCCTATGACTATGACACATATGAGCAAAGGCAAGTTCGAGACAAAATGGGAAGGACCATATGTGATAAATATAGTCTTTTCTAATGGAGCCTATCAATTAACAGATATGGATGGTAGAGTTGCTATGATGCCCATCAATGGCAAATTTCTCAAGAAATATTATGTATAAAGACAAAATGTACTTTATTTTCAGGTTGTAAATAAAGGTTCATTTTTATTCAAAAGCAGAATTGAATTACATAATATTAAGGACGGGGAGGAGGCCCTGATCCTTTATGATTAAATACATAGTTCGCCAATCGTTCAAGCATCTCATTGCCCTGATCCTCAATGCTTCTTCTTCGGCAGTCTTCCTGGGTTCCACTAATTTGGAGATCAAATCCTGTCATGGCGCGGGAGAAACATTTGAGCCTTTGCCCCTTTCTTTCTGAGGAGGTACTGAGGGCTCAGCAGGTGGTGTCTCAGTTTTTCCTTCAAGCTTCGGGATGAGCAAATCTTTTGAAGATATTTTTTGTACAGAAGGGAAAGAGATTGGTGATATCTACGAAAGTTTTTGTTCTATTTATAGACAAAACAGCTAGATAGTCAATCTCGAGAACTGATGCGACTTTTCGAAAGAAACTCAACTATTCGTTTATTTATAACTGTTCGATCATTACCCGATGTGACTGTTCATTCATTTCCGGTGTCCTTATCTTGAAAATTGAAGTGACCGTTCACTTTTCCTCATGAAAGTTCACATTCTCTATACTTTTTGAAATTCTGCATTACATCAGCAACTTGTCATCCACATTTTTCCTTGATTCTATGTTTCTTACCACCACATCAAAATCAAATCGTAAAGAAGAGAAAATCATTCTTTATTCCTTCTTTAAAAACATAGATACATCTTAATGAAAATCTATTACATCTCGGATTTTCATTCTAAATAAAGGTCTATTACATCTTTGGATCTTCCCATTGATAATGAAGATCTATTACATCTTTGGATCTTCTTATTTGTTGGTGGCAATTCCTTGTCGTCTCGACCGGAAGCAACGAGCTCGATAATAAAATCAACTCTGGTCTTCTCTCTCAGAAAGACGGTAGGAGAACCACAGAGTGCAGTAGCCCAAAGATGAGCTGCTGTCAATACAACTGGTGGAAGGAGACAGCCCGCCAGGGGAACTAGGAACGAGATCACTCTTCTGATCCGATTCCTAATTATGTCTCTCCACCATCCAACTCTCATGTATACAGGCTCTTCCTACCATCTGAGAAAGACCCTTCTTAACATGAAGAGTCCTGAGCTGTCTGATTTGAGTGTCAGAACCATATGAGCTGCCTGATGTGGGTGTCAAAAGAATGTTCCCTGCAACATCCAAATCACCAATACCAGTTCTGAAGAAGCTCGCTAACCAAGTCCCTGCAAATGTCAATAGAACAGGAGAAGTTAGCAGAAATCTATCAGTCAGCAGTATGCGCCTACAAACTGGCACACATCAGCAATGCGCCTACAAACTGGCGCACATCAGCAATGCGCATACAAACTGGCACACATCAGCAATGCGTCTACAAACTGGCGCACATCAGCAATGCTCCTACAAACTTACGCATATCAGTATGCGCCTACAAACTGGCGCACATCAGCAATGCGCCTACAAACAGGCGCACATCATCAGTATGCGTCGACAAACTGGCGTACATCAGCATTGCGCCTATAAGCAGGCGCATATCAGTATTGAACACTGACCAAACAGGCGTATGACAGCAATAAGCGCCTCTAATCAGAGCGAAACATTTGGACCATAGTTGCGCCTATTTTCAGAAATAGTTAGCGCAGACTTACTAGTTTTTGAAGATACAGCATGCAAGCAAATAGTGTCAGAATGAAGTAGCACAAGTGAAGCCTTGTGGGAAAACATTTGTTTGAGAGAATATAAATGATTCTTTCTGGATGTCCTTTTTAAAGAGATTAAAGAGGAGATGGGTGCATCATTTTAGGATCCTATTTTGAGAAAAAATTAAAAATGGGCATCTACAACCGTGCATCGATTGCCACGTGTTCTTCAGAAGAAACAGTAAAACGAAGAATTGGTTAAAATAATATGTCCATGAGCACTATTCGAAATCACAGCCACACAAAATCAAAAATTCTAGGTTTCATTGCATAAAGATGGATAGACCCCTACAACCAAGGACATGGGAGCAAAATAACAAAAGTTGTTCCCATTAAAAAAGGACATTATTTTTTGTCCTTGCCTTCATCAGTCTGATGAAGGGCGGCGTACAACTCTTACAGGGTGCAGATCCCCGAGCGACGCATCAGGTCGAGAAGTCCTTCTGAATTGGCATGCTCCTCAGAGGATGATCTGCCACTCGAACGATTTAAGACTGCCGGAGTTAAACCGAAACAGTCCAAAAAATTTACTGTCCTCAAAGCTGGGTCAGCCTCCAACAAAGAGGTTGTAGGCGCAATATCTTGTCTCGCCTCAGGAGACTTGGTGGTGGTGTCAGCATTGGTCTCCATCTCTTTCTTCTGGGAGCCATTGAAGAACAAAAGTGAAGACCAAAGTACGGGGATCAACTACATATATATATCTCAATCAATTGGCTCTTCGTATTCCTCATGGGAAACTGAAAGAAATCAATGAAACTACGAAAGACGAAGAGAAGATTGGATACTTTCGAGAAAGGTATTTAATCATGCTGATCGAGCATTGATCGGCGCAACCTGACTTAGTCAAAACTTTTTAAAATTCAAAGTATTCCAAAACTTTACAATGTCTTTAAGTTTTGAAAACTTTGTAGGGGGTCGTGTAGAGCCTAAAAATCAAGTTGCGCCTTCAATATACTGATCAGTGATCAAGTTGTGCCCTAAAAGTCAACTTGTGCCACTGATATGAAGCAGACTGCGCCACCGATCAGATTGCGCCCAATCTTTTTGCGCCAAAGCCTACGTGGCATCTGACACTTAATGGTCATCATTACCTGACCATACTGATGACTGACACAACAAAGAACGAGGAAAATCTCTTCGAATCCCGTGAAGTGTGCCGCTCAAGGAAAAGTTGGTCACTACAACAAAAATACCTTTTAATGACGGCCAAAAACCGTCATTAATTAAGAACCATGACGTTTTTTTTCCAATCCAATCGTTATGAAAACGGGTGTTATAAATGTTTTTGAAAGCGTTATAGATAATTCTTCCAAAAACGTCATTAATAGGTTGAATTTCTGCTACGTTTTATTTTCAAAGCGTTACGGATATTTATGTAAAACCGTTATGAATAGTTAATATGTTTTAGAAGTCAGGACATTTTGAAAGCGTTATGAATAGATGATCTGTATATGATCATTTTCTCACATTTATAACGCTCTATACTGCATGTTATACATTCCAAACGCTGCTCAATTCAATTTGAGAACAACCACTTTGATCCATATTCACAACAAAACATTGAAATGTAATATAAAGTACCATTCTCCATTTCATTGTTTCAAAATAGGGTACATCAACATCTCACAGATATAGAGTACTTTAGCTAGCTACATTTCTTTGTCTCAAAATAGGGTACATCAACATCTGTATATGGTCATTGTATCACCTGTCCTTGGCCTCCACATGTGCTACATTTGGTCGCTTTTATGCCAGGTTTGGCCCCAGAGCCATCGCAGGAGCTGCAACTCTCCAGCCTGGTTACCTCAACCTCTTTTTCCATACCAAATACTGCTTCTTTGAAGTTAAGGACGAGGCTGTAGCTTTCATCATCACCCTGCATTGGCCTGTTGCGAGCAGCTCTGCTTCCGCCTATTCCTCCCATTCCGCCCATGCCTTCAAATAATGACTCGAATATATCGAATGGATTGCTGAACCAAGGATAAACTAGGGAAATAAATTACCAATGAAATGCAACATAAAAACATAAGTACCATATGAAAGTTAAAAGAGTAGAAACAGCCAATCATATACATGCACATACAGTACATAATGATAAATGAAAATTAATAAACATACGAAAAACTTGACTATGAAGTTTGGTAACAGTAAACCTAATATCTCAAACCACAATAAGGATAGGAGAAACAATCATGACATATCTAATGGAAGAACTGCCAAAACTAACAAATGTTCTCAGTTAAAATACCTTCCAGTTCTGTCTTGTCCACACGAATTTCAAGTGATTTCGCATATACAAAGAAGCCTACCATCAACTGACATGGCATAGTATTCGGTCCAACTGAGAATTTCAGAGAATACATTATTTTCTTTCTACTTCATAGAAAAATTACAGATCGTCAATTCATTGAATGAAAAGTAAACGCTTGTGCATCATATTAGCTAAACTTTATTGGTTGCTTGACCAGTAAGAGAACTAGTTGTAGCAAATATTGATGTCAACTAATTGGTCTATGGGCTTGAACCAAATTTATATAAGTCTTTATATATTAAGCACAATGAATGACACAATCAATTATATAGGAGAAAGGAAAAAAAATTCAAGGTGCTTATTACACTAATTAGCATATAGGACAAGCAATGGACAAGCAATGGATTTGCCAGAACACACCAATATAAATTCGGAGAGGGGAGGGGACAGGAAACTCAAGTATTGTTGATAGTTCAGGTACTCGTCAGCCTCAACAAAATTT
Organism: Iris pallida; assembly: GCA_029216955.1. Classification (NCBI taxonomy): domain Eukaryota; kingdom Viridiplantae; phylum Streptophyta; class Magnoliopsida; order Asparagales; family Iridaceae; genus Iris; species Iris pallida. The sequence continues at coordinate 3,501,873 of JANAVB010017400.1, forward strand.
TGCTCTCGAGTCTAACCTTCCAAGCAATATGTTTCCACGAAAATAGAGACCATGTAGTAAGTTTGATGTTTGAGTGCTAAGAAAATTGAAGCCAATCATTGAAATTGCATAACAGTTGACTTGTTGGATAGAAAGCAAACTTTCTACTTCTTTTTCTTCTCATATAGCAAATCATAAAAGGGTTAGTCATTGGTAAACGACCAAATCATAAAAAATAGCCAATCAAGCAAGGATCAAAAAAATTCTGGAAAAAGGGTAGCACAGGGTGATTTGGTGACACGTACAAACACAACAAGATCCAAAGGACTGCAACAGAGTGAACACGACAATGCAAAGGCGCCTTAAAAACAGCATCAAAAGTAACGGCAATAGTATTAAAGACAATACCACAACAGGAGATAGCAACACGAATTTTCTAACTCCAAGAGTTTTAGGAAGGTCAAAGAGGCACTTACCATATGATGGAGCTTATGATGTAATTTAATAGAGAATTTGGAGGCATGAACATTGGCAAAAAAAAGGCGGACTAAAACACATAAGAAGTATGCTAGAATAAATTTAATCTGCCCTCATCAAACATAGGCCATCTGCAGGCCCAAAATTGCACACAGCTTCCCCTGAAAAGCAGGTATAATTAAACAAGTAACCACCTAAGTAACATACTAAAATATCAATACGAAGTACCAAGTAACTTGTCCCATGTGCAAAATGAGGATATGAATCAGTTTCAATACGTCACCTGAAGTGAGTCCTCCGTGTAGCTTTCTTTGACCTTATTTAAGTTTGATATCTCAACAATAACCGAACTTCCACTTGAATATTGTGCCAGCTTCCCATCTAAAGTATTTCTTGCAACAGATTCCACAATACTGTCTTGGGAGCTTGAGCCAGATACGCTGGGAGCTTGGGGGCTGCTAGGAGAGGCAGCACCTCCTGCAGCCATGACACTGTTGCTCTCAAACAGCGGAATAATAGCCCAAGCAAATGACTCTCTGTAAGGCATGATCCGTGACCAAACTTGCAGCTTCTGTTTTTCTCTCTCGGTCAAATGAACCTATAATGGTGATAGACCTATATAATATCAGTAACTCGATTCTTGCACATAGATGTGTAATAAACACCAAAATAAAATACTGAGTAAAATAACCATGTATCGTAGAAGTAAGAACGGAGAATAATCCAAAGCCATCATGCTTGATGCTTTCGAACATGGCTAATAAATTTGTACAATATAACATGGAAATTGAGTAAAAATTCTTTTAAACAACAAATCAGATATGTTACACTAGAACAGATGACACTGACATGGAAACTTAAGTAATCAACTACACAATAGATATAGAACAGATTAAAACACTAAATGTCAAAAACTTACAGGTTCTTTTCGTGAATAAACAGATGAAGTAACACCTCCTTCTTCTGTAGCAGGCTTCTCAAGCTGAATTAGCAGGCAAACTGATGCTGCAGGAGCATCTAGAGAGAAAACTCCCCGACGTTCTGAAGAAATACTTGCCTAAAGTGAAGAACAACAAAGGAATTAGTTTTCCTGGAAATTTAGAACAGTAAGATGTCATCCACGACAATAAAAAGCTTAAGAGAAGCACAAACATAAATCAAAGGAGTAGGATATTGGTTAGAAACACTTTTCCTCTAAAGTTCATCTAACTGAATGTAAAATATGTACTCATAATCCCCATAATTAGATCTTACATCTTGCCCCTCTGTTGGTAGAACATGAAAACAAAAATCCTCAGACATTCTTTCCCTTCTCTCCCTATTATACAAGCAAATTGTACCATGAAAAGGCTCTACAAGATAAAATGGTAAAAATTATTAGCAAGAAATATACAAATAACACAGAAAGCAGCATGCTCCAAATGAAATACTCACTTGACAATAATTCAGATTGATACTCACCAATTAATCCAGCTTGGAAAGACAAGGACAGAACCTTCACGGTAATCTTTAATCCGCTGATATCCTCAACATGATTGAAATCATAAGAAGAATCAGAAAGAGAGAAAAAATAGTATGAAAAAAATATGAAGCCCGGTAAGTTCATACAGGCAACACTAGTACAATGAACCAACATATCTTGGAAGTTAGTCAAACCTGCAGTACTCAGCTGGAAGAGCTTCAGGTGTCCTCTGACCAAAAATAAGAGATCTTTCATTCTCCCAATCAAATGTTGGCTCATATGCCGGTAATGGAGATTCACCGAAATGCTAAAACAAACATAATGACCTCACGTCACACAAAATGTGTGGGTACAAGAATGTACTCATCAAAATAAAGTAAACAATAAAAATACAATATACAAAAAATTTGTAATACGGACAAAAAGAATCACCGATAATCGAAGTCCTAGCATGTCAATACTAAAGTCTTATCATATAAACAATCTTTTGCAAATCACAATGGTCCCACTACATATCCAACTCCCAGACACAGACTCAACACACTTACAAATTACTCAAATATTAATATGATGTTTGCCTGAGACATTTCAAGGGACAGGTAAGATACGCAAGCAAATGTCCCTCCATATTCAGACTTGATCAAATCTAGGAGGGGCAACTTGATTATATTTAAGAGGGAACGGACTCCCTTGTATTGGTCCCATGCTACATATGTGCAACATAAACGTATTAAAACCCAAAATATGAACTCACATAGGTCAACAAAATGCTCGTAATGGTTTTTTTGTTCAGTTATTTGACGATTAAGCACCACAAGGAACAAAAAGAAAATCACGTAATACAATAACTTAAACTACAGAAAATGAAGAATTAGCAATGTTATAGATTTCGCTAGGCGGAATCGGTGCGCCGAGTGCCCGCCTAGCGCCTAGGGAATTTGGAGGGTAACATACTAAAATATCAGAAATAAGGAACTATTTTCTAATGACCAGAGCTTCCTTTGGCAGCATTGCATCCAAAAGAATGCTACCCAAAAATAAAAAGAACAATATTGTTCTGTGATATTGCATCCAAAAGAATGCTACTAAAATATCAGAAATAAGAAACTATTTTCTAGTGTGTTTGTCGTCAAATTTCCTATGGTTTTTAAAATTACTCCAAAAAACAAAAGGCTTCAGTAAAAAGGAGTCGAAGAGTACCCATGCCAATCTCCACTGTTCCTTCGTCCATATCAATATTGTTCTGTGAAACACCCATATCAACCTAAAAAAACTGCAAAAAAAATAACAACGGGAAATCAGCACGCAAGCTCTAAACTCCGCCGAAAAATTACCTAAAAATTTAAAAGTTCCATTCTTGCATCGGCCTCTCACTCTTCTACGTAACAAAATCATGCGAAATCAGTTTAAAAAACGAAATAAATTCAGAATATTTCCAAATAATCCTAAATTACTGATGCATAAAGCCCAATAAATTACTGAATAAATATAACGAGCACATTCTAGAACCATAATTATTGGTCCGTTATTGTGATTATTGACCCCCAAAAAAAAGGAAAAAAAAAACTAATCGTTTCTTGGAGCTTCTGGATCGAACGGCCTAGCGAGCGGATCACGATCAATTATATGAAAATTTATTCGAAGCGATCCAATCTATTAAAGAAATCAAGAAATTGCTAGACTAAAAAGTTTCGTAAGGAATAAAATAAACAAAAATAAATAAAAAGAGAGATTTCGATCGCCAACGTGCTCACCTCTCGGAGTGAGGAGGAGAGAGAGAGAGGAAACCGCGCCCTTTAACAATTTCCCAATTTTCTGATAGCGATCAGAAAGATCCGGAAAAAAAACCTAATTTTCGAAGAGAAACCCTAATTTGAGAAAAATTAGAGAGAGGGACAAACCCTAATTTTGGCAAGCACGCCCTTCTTCTCGAGCGTGCGAGTGACGAGAGTCTTCAAATCCATCATCTCTCGAGCGTAATCCATCATCTCTCGGCGAGTTGGGGAGTTGGGGAGCGGGGGGAGAAGGAGAAGGAGAAGGAGAAAGAGAGGATGAGGGCTAGGCTTTTTCTTAAGTGCGGGAGAAGTGCGGGGGAGTGGAGGTTTTGACTTAAATTTTGGTGCTTTTTTTATGACGCTCGTATGACTGAAAGACTATCAATAACGTTTATACTGGACACCGTTATAGAATGGAGTCTTGCTGAACTTTGATGACGCTTCTTTATCAGCCGTCAGAAAATCCACTTATCAAGCGTCGTTAATAGGTCTTTTTGTTGTAGTGGGTGGACAGCTGTCCTGTATATTTCGTGAGTTGTGCCCAGGCGCAATCTAAACAAAATCCTTAGTTGCGCCTGGACACAACCTGAACGACTTTTACTCAGAAGCTGCCACATGTGTAAGCGCAGCTCAAATCAAGCACAGGTTGACTTGTTGACTGAAGCTCGTGCAACCTGATAAAGTTGAGACAACTTACATTCTAAAGTAGGATGACGTGGCGCACATGCCACTAATCTCTCAAGACGTGTCTACTATTCTGTACACGACCACGCGCATCTCAATCATACGATGCCACGCGTCTAAATACAGTTAGTACACGATTGACAACTGAATGGAAGTTGGCGCAACAGAAGGTTGGCGCAATCCAGCCTCGCGCACATCATAATAACTGCTAAAATATTTATTTTCTGAACTACATAAATAGAGTTTCCAATCATCATCGAGAAGGGGGACTCTTGCAAAATTGCTGCTACATTCTCCAGAGGCTACAGTCTTCAAGTTCACATAGTCCAAGGGATAAAGTGATCGTCTTCTGATCAGATTACTAAAATTTTACTTCCCCAGAATTCATTGTACTTTGTACTCTTTTTCAAGTTTGGAATAAAACAAAATTTTGTTTTTTGCAAACAATTACAGCATTAACAAAATGTTGTATAGTTTGGCAGAACTTGCAAACGAGCTACAGGATGCTGAATCTCCCTTTAGGCAGAGTGGTCATATTTTTGTTTCTGATAAGGCTTATACTTTTAAGCTAAAAGGCGATAAGAAGAAGAATAACATTTAGAAACAGACAAACTCAGCAAAGAAGGGCATGGGACCTCAAGACACCGTGAAAAAGCTGAAAGGCAAATATTTCAAGTGCAAAGGGTCAGGACATTGGAAGACTGACTGTCCACTTCTCAAACAAGGAAACAAAGAAGGTATATCTTAATTACTAGTAGTTGAAACATATTTAGCGGTATTATCTACCGGTACCTGGTGTGTAGATACATGAGCTACTAATCATGTATGCAATACATTGCAGGGGTTCCAGAAAATAAGGCGGCTCAGTGATGGAGAGATATGCTTGTTCATGGATGACCCTACAAAAGTAGCGGTCGTTACATTTGGAGATGTTACTTTATATTTTGGTAGAAATAAGTCTTTGACATTGAGAGATTGTCTTTATGCACCTTCACTTAGAAAGAATTTAATTTCTGTTTCTATGTTAGTTAAGGATGGATATTCAGTTTATTTTAATAACAATATTGTTATTAGAAAGAATAAACTTCTTATCTGTTCTGGTGCATTCGTTGATAATCTGCATGTCATTAATCCTGTTTCACCCACAATACAACTTATGGAAATGAATAATATGTCATCTAACTTAAATAAGAGAAATGAACCTTCTTGTATGAACCAAACATATCTTTGGCACTTGCGATTGGGGCATATTAACCTAAGAAGGATTCAAAGACTGGTTGAAGATGGACCTTTGAGTTTATTGGAAGTGGAGGCACTACCAGTCTATGAATCCTGCTTGGAAGGTAAAATGACCAAAAGGCCTTTTACGGTAAAGGGGTATAGGGCCAAAGATGTGTTGAAATTGGTTCATTCTGATTTGTGTGGACCCATGACTATCCAAGCTAGAGGTGGCTTTGAATATTTTGTCATATTTATTGACGATTATTCAAGGTATGGATACATTTATTTGATGCGGCGTAAGTCTGAGTGCTTTAAAAAATTTAAAGAGTACAAGGCTTAAAAGGAGAATCGTCATAGAAAATGTATCAAGTTATTACGATCAGATCATGGTAGCGAGTACCTCTTTGGAGAGTTTAGGGATTATTTATCAGAGGCTGGGATTACATCCCAATTAACTACACCTGGAATGCCCCAGCAGAATGGTATAGCCGAAAGAAGGAATCGAACTCTTATGGAGATGGTTAGATCAATGATGAGTTATTCGAATTTACCAAATTCATTTTGGGAATATGCCTTAGAGACTGCAGCTAATATTTTGAACTTGGTTCCTTCTAAGTCAGTACCTCTTACTCTCGCAGAGCTGTGGATTGGGTGTAAGCCTAGTCTAAAACATGTTCGAATTTGGGGTAGTCCAACACATGTGCTGAATGGAAAAGCAGATAAGTTGGAATCTCGTACAGAAGTATGCTTGTTTATAGGCTATCCAAGAGGAACGAAAGGAGGTTTATTTTATACTCCTAAGGATCAGAAGGTCATTGTTAGCACCAATGCCCGATTATTAGTGGAAGACTATATGATGAACCATAAACCCACAAGTAGAGTTGTTCTAGAAGAACTGAGAGGTGAGACACCAAGTACTTCAGTGCCAACAGTACAAGAGATGAACCACAATTAACTGCACAACGTGTCACAAAAGTTATACCACAACCGATAGTACCTCGTCGAAGTGGGAGGGTTGTGATACAACCTGATAAATATATGTTCTTGGGAGAGTCATCAGATTTCGTACCTGAGGAATAAGATTTAGATCCCTGTACCTACAACGAAGCACTCCTAGATAAAGATGTAGAGTCTTGACAAAAAGCAATAATATCTGAAATAGAATCTATGGATTCCAATCAGGTTTGGGAGCTTGTAGAACCACCCATTGGTGTAAAATCCATTGGAAGCAAGTGGGTCTATAAGAGAAAAAGAGGATCAGACGGTAAGGTTGAAACCTTTAAAGCTCGGCTTGTTGCAAAAGGTTTTACTCAAAGAAAGGGTATCAATTATGAGGAAACCTTTTCTCCAATAGCCATGCTTAAGTCTATCCGGATTCTTTTATCTATTGCAGCTCATCTCGATTATAAGATTTGGCAAATGGATGTCAAGACAGCTTTTCTTAATGGAAGTCTTGAGAAAGACATCTATATGAAGCAACCAGACGGGTTCATTGAAAAGGGCCAAGAACATCTTGTTTGTAAGTTCAAGAAGTCCATTTATGGACTTAAGCAAGCTTCCAGATCTTGGAACATATGTTTTGATCAGGTGATAAAATCCTATGGATTTGATCAATGTCAGGATGAATCATGTGTATACAGAAAGTGTGACGGAAACATGGTGGTGTTCCTAGTACTTTATGTGGATAACATCTTGCTCATTGGAAACAATGTGAAGGTGTTATCTGATGTAAGGGTATGGTTATCCAAACAGTTTGATATAAAGGACTTGGGAGAAGTAGGTCACATCCTTGGGATCAAAGTTCTACGTGATCGCAAGAAAATGATGTTGGGCTTATCCCAAGCTTCCTATATCGATACTGTACTAACTCGTTTTAGTATGCAAAATTCTAAGAAAGGTTTTTACCTTTTAGACATAGAATTGCTCTATCAAAGGAGCAGTATCCGAGGACACCTAAAGAGATAGAGAACATGAAGGCAGTTCCTTATGCTTTAGCAGTAGGAAGCTTAATGTATGTAATTCTATGTACGTGATCAGACATTTGCTTTGCTGTAGACATGGTCAACAAATATCAGTCTAACCCAGGACAGGAGCACTGGCCTGCTGTAAAGCATATTTTGAAGTACCTGAAAAGGACTAAAGAGTATATGCTAGTTTACCAGGAATATAGTTTAGTTCCCTTGGGGTTTACAGACTTAGATTTTTAGTCAGATAGGGATTCCAGGAAATCTACTTCAGGTTATGTGTTTAGTATAGGAGGTGGAGCCATTGTGTGGAGGAGTATCAAGCAAAAATGTATTGCTGATTCTACCATGGAAGCCGAGTATGTGGCAGCCTCTGAGGAAGCCAAAGAAGCGGTTTGACTCTTATGTTGGACTTAGATGTGGTACCTAGTTTGCCTAAGTCTATTACACTTTATTGTGATAATAGTGGTGCAGTTGCAAACTTGAAGGAACCACGAGCCGATAAGACAGGAAAACACATTGAGTGCAAGTACCACCTGATACGAGATTTCGTAAAGAAAGGAAAAGTTGCTGTGATTAAGATAGCATCAGCCGACAACCTAGCTGATCCCTTTACAAAGAGCTTACCAGCTAAGGCTTTTGATAGTCATGTTGAGGGAATAGGAGTCAGATGTGTAGCAGCATGGCTTTAAGTATAAGTGGAAGATTTGTAACAGTATACTGAAAATCAATGCTTTGAGTATAAGTGGGAGATTGTTACGGTTATATACTAAAAACATCACTTTTGTAGTAACCTTATTTCTTTAAATTTTGAATGAGAATCATATGGACACATATTTACATATGTATTTGTTGCAAGTGTTAATGCAAATGTCTGATATTCTATATTGTAGATAATATAGTGTGCGGTGTCACACAGAAGATCATATTATCAGTTCCCTATGGAATATATAAATAGTTCACAACCTAGATGGACTTGGACAATCTATTGGAAATGTTGTAGTGTAATTTGATATTAGTCTATCTTGACTATAGGTTTATACTAGTACACTTTGTGTGTATTGTACAGGACCACTTGAGGTTGTTCTCTTTGTACTAACTACATAAGTGAACAAACACCTCTATTATTATGGATGCTTGTGCTCTTAATTCGGATATAATAACAGACATGTATATGCAGTGTGCATTACTTTGACTCATGAAAGAGTGAGATTTATTATGGGTCAACATCTATGAATTAGGTAATAACATTGTATGTATGATGGACTATTGATTATAAATGGAATCTATGTCCCAATACATCTGGTTGATGATGTCCCCTTAAGGAGCTCATAAGGATTGTCATGTAAACCCTGCAGGTGGATTATATCCGACATGACAAAAAAAGTTGAGCAGTACTACTTAAGGATAAAAGATGTCGAATCAATATAGGTGGTCTAGCTGGCAGGGTAGGAGCCATCCTTGGAAGAGGACGAGCTTGGGGACACTCCTTCAGCTGATGTACGTCAGAACCACAGTACAAGCATACCCCCAGCCTCTTCCTATAGTTCTCCCAAGTATGTCCCGGCTTCTTACAGTAGTTACAGATTTGAGCTGGATGTATCCGCCTTTGCGGCTGTTGTTGAACTTGAACCCTAATTGACTGCTGCGGTTGGAAAATCTTTAGTTGAAACTGAGGATGCTTCGCATGTCCAAGGTAATAGTTACCCCCAAATGTGTCTCGGTACTCTTGGTCCTTAGATCAAGATCAACCTCAATCCTTTGTCCATCTGCTAATATCCCAGCAAAAGTAGTAGTGCTCAAAGAGATATGAACTCGGATCTCTCTGGCCAAACTGCCACAGAATATGTGTGCCTGACATTCGGCTCCTTGACTACATACTCTGTAAATCATCTCAGCCTGTCAAATTCTGCAGGATACTCATCAACCAAAAGCCTGCCCTATACCAAGTTCCGGAACTGCACCTCCAGAGCTCCTTCTATAATTTCTGGATATAACTTCTTAAAGAGGTCCTTGAACTGGTCTCAAGTCATATCTTGAACTGCGAGTTGAGGCTCATTCCGGAACCAAGTGCGTGTAGGATCATTGAGCACCTCTAGAGGGAGTAAATAGAGTGTGTGCGAGTGCAGTAGAAATAATCACTAATTAAAAATGAATAGTTATAATCTATGGCGGGAATAAAGAGATAGTAATTTAAATTGCACTAAGAGATAGAAGATCAAACTTAGTGAACACCGCGATATATACTAGTTTTCCTCTGAGAGGACTAATCCAGTCATGAGTACTCTTGCCCGCTGTTAATCCACTATTTGTAAGCTAAATGAGAGCTTACCGTATCTTTACAACACCGTGCTTGGCGACAAGTGCATGACCAACTTCACAATATCGTGCTTGGTGACGAGCGCACGACCGACTCCAAAAACTGAGATATTTTCTTACTTGTAACCTCTTTACAACTCTGTAAACCAAAAACTTTAAATCGAACAAGACATTACTGGCTTTGCCTAAGAGCAGTATAGGTGAAATGTGAAAACTTTAGATCACTGGAAAAACACTTTAGGAATAGATAGAGAGAAGAGTGAATAAGTGATTAGAAATGAATAAATCCTTCTCTATTTATAGTATTTTTCTTGATCGAACTCGGGCAGAGTTCAGGCATAGTTCGGATGCTAAAATCTCGCATACGAATGTTGGATGCAGATTTGGAGGGAACTGTTTTTCAAAATTCTCAGACCAAACTCGGTCAGAGTTTTGTCAATCCATAATAGAATTTTTCGGTCCAAATTGCAATGGCTTTGTGGGTTGTTTGGATATGTAGATTTGAGATGTAAGTAGGCTTTTTGGATAGGTGGACTGGGAGATAACCTAAGCCTGTAATATCTCGATCGATTTTACATTTGTATTTTTTAGACTCAATAAAAGTAAAATACAAAAAAAGATGACTCGATTTGGATTTCGATACAACTTGCTTTTGGATGATGACTCTAATGCTTGTTGTAAATGTAGTATGTTCATTGATATTGATTTTAGCGACCTGAAATATTAGTAGCAGTTTGTATATTTTGCGTATCGACTTAAGTCGTCGTTGATTATCAAAATCAGGTGTGACCATTTAGGCAATGGGCCAACAATGTCCCCCATTTTGATAATTAACAAACTTGTTCCTATAACAAAATATAACTTTGAAATAATATACCTGACTTATTCATTGATTGAATATTTCGTTTGAAATTTTGATTTGGGTATTGCTCTTCTCCCCCTTTGTCATGTACGCAAAATGAGTAGCTCCCCTGCAATATGCGAAGCCAACAATTTTAACACATACAAGGAAAAAAAGAGTAATATCCACAATACACAAGTCATAACATGTTAGAACTAGCAGCAACAGTAGAATAAACTGATAAACTCATATAGCACGAACTAAAACTGAAAGAAAGTATATTATAAAAGTCATAACTGAAAAAGTTTATGATTGCTAAAAACTACTAAATAAAGAGTCAACTGTGAAAGTTTGGACTGCAACAAGTGCAACTACATAGATCATCACTAAGCAAAAAAAATCTTAAAACCTCTAAACTAAATGCTCGTATCACATCTGAGCATCGTCATCATCGGTTGGAGCAGGTGGCTGAGGATCGAAGTAGGCAGTGGTCGAAAAAAAGTATCCGAAAGTAGTCAGATCATCGAACATCAGTCCATCGAAGCCAGGATGATGGATCATCGGAATAAGAGCAGTGGGGTGATGCAGCAAATGCTAGTATAGATCAGCAAGGTTGTTCCTCAATACCTGAGCCTGTGAGGTATGACGAAACTCAGCAACAACATAACTTTGATGACGTTGCCCATAGAGGGTGACAAAATTATCAAAGCGCTGATAGAACTGCGGATCAAAGCCAGGATCATGAACAGCAGGTGTAGGAGGAGGAACATTTGGATCGGCCTGCGCCTTAACAGGAGCAGCACTGCGAGGAGGTGAAGGCAGAGGATATTTCCTAGATCTAGTCAGCTCAGAAGATGATGAAGAAATAGGACACAAGAAAAGGTCGATCTGAAATCTTCTAAAGATAGCTGCGAGATGCATGGGGTATAAAAGGTTACGCCCCACCCATCTGCAACCGATCATCTAAGCCATAAAGGTCTTGGGGACAGAAAAAAGAATAGAAAAATGAAGGTGGTACATTATGGACATCTCATAAAACGTGATCTCGTCCGAAGATCCCGTCTTGGAAGCAAAGCAGAGAAAATAAAATGATGTAACTCGTAAAAGTTCTAGTTAAGGTGCTCTGTAAAAATCCTACCACTGCGAGGGACAGGGTTAGGATGACACATAACAACCTTAAGAGAGTCATGGGTCATGTCTTCAGGAAATTGGACACGGTAAATGTCAACTAACACCTTGCCGAGATCCGACATATGAAAATACTCACTGAGGTCAGTTGAGTTGAATTCAATTGCATGTTCGACGACACATGAATATATACTACCGTCGAGTTTTATTTGCATGTTGTAATAAAATATTCGAACAACGTTATCATAAATGTTGTCAACAGTTGCAAATAAATCTCGAAGATTAAGTCTATCGAAAGTGGATGCGTACTCCGAGAAAATAGTAAAATTAACAGATCATCCGGGACTGATTTCCCGAGACGAGAAAGAATTAAACCACGAATTAGAAAATTCCAAAGATGGAAATAATCTAGAGTCATAATCCTCTTCGTTGGAAGGACGAGCGAGACTAAATGCGTTCGCCGGTTCATATTCAGAGGTCGAAGATGAACTAGCCGTAGAAGCTACTTTCTTCCTCTTATAGTGTTTGGGAGCCATAGATGAAAAAGAGAAAAAGAAAGGAATACCTGAATAGAATGGAGAAATAGATGGAGGGAGTCACCTCTGAGCTTTGTAGATCTAAGGAGGAAGGAGGAAGGGATCTTGGAGGAGTTGAAAACTAGGTTTTTAGTGAATTTTTCGAAGGTTGGATGGAGGAGAAAGGAGAAGAAGAAGAGGTTTAAATAGAAGCTACGGCCGGCTTCTGCTGTTCTAGAAATTGAACCGACGTCAACCGAATTCGGTCCAAGTTATGCCAGAGTTCGGCTACTTGTATTCCCAATTCATTTATGCATAATGAATAATAAATAATTTAATAACTTTTAAACTTCTCCATTTAATAACATTCATTACTTTGGGTTAGCTTTAGGGGCCGGTTTCCAGCTAGCAGTAGTCCGAAGATACTTGATACCGTGTCGCTTAGACTTTTACATCTTTTGACAGAAGGACCCTTTCGGCTTGTACCCAAAATAACTTCGATTATAAATCTCAAAATCGTAAGTTATAAGATTTTTTATTAAATATAATACATTATGAATCTGAAAATTCAAGTATGCCTAGTTTACGTCGCAGATAATTGAAACGGTCCTCAGCCAGCAGTTTTGTGAAAATATCTGATAGTTGATGATCTGTATCAATGAATTCTAAGCAAATATCCCTGTGTTGTTGGTGATCACGTAAAAAGTGATAACGTATCTATATGTGCTCCGTACGTGACTGACAAACAGGGTTCTCAATCAAATTAATCATGCTAGTGTTATCGTAAAATATAGAAAACTTTATATAGAACAGATTATAGTCTTCTAGGCAGATATCAAGGGTTTATTTCATCCACAAAATAAGTAAAAACTTTAGATCACTAGAAAAATACATTAGACATAGATAGAGAGAAGAGTGAATCAGTGATTAGAAATGAATAAATCCTTCTCTATTTATGGTATTTTTTCTGACCAAACTCGGACAGAGTTCAGGCAGAGTTTGGATGCTAAAATCTCGCATACGAACATTGGATACAGATTTGGAGGGAACTATTTTTCAAAATTCTCAGACAAAACTCGGTCAGAGTTCTGTCAGAATTCTGTCAATCCAGAATAGAATTTTTGGGTCCAAATTACATAGGCTTTGTTGGTTGTTTGGATATGTAGATTTAAGATGTAGGTAGGCTTTTTAAATAGGAGGATTGGAAGATAACCTAATCCAGTAATATCCCGATCAATTTTACATTTGTATTTGCTAGACTCAATAAAAGTAAAATACAGAAGAAAGATAAATGATGGCTCGATCTGGATTCCAATACATTTTGCTTTTGGATGATGACTCTAATGCTTGTTGTAGATGTAGTATGTTCTTTGATATTGATTTCAGCAACCTGAAACATTAGTAGCAGTTCGTATATTTTGCGTATCGACTTAAGTCATCGTTGATTATCAAAATCGGGTGTGACCATTTAGACAATGGGCCAACAATTCGGGTAATATCCTAAAGCTTTAGACCAACAGCCTTAATCTGCAGATCCTTGGGGATCCTAGCAACTCTCATAATACACTCGTTGTCCTTGAGCCACTCATCAGCATATAAGATTCCTTTAGTGCCCTTGAAAACTCGAGGATCCATCTTCTTGAAGTCCATAATATCTCCCTCCTTCAGGTTAGAGGACTGCTGCTACTACAAAATCTGCTGGGGTGGACGAACAGACCTCTCAAGTGCAGCAAGGGCTAGCTGATGTGCCTTTTTGACACTCTCCCATATAGCGACATTCTGCTCCCTCTGAACCTCAACCTGAATCCGCTGGGACTCAACCTGAATACGTCGAGACTCCATCATATCATGGAGAAAGTCGAATATCTGTGCACCGTCAGCAGGCACACTCTCACAGGATAAGGATAAATGTGTCCCTCACTGAGATGGAGGAGGAGGAAGACTTTCTGATATAGTTAACGTCACCTCCTGAACTATAGGGATAACAGAAGGTAGAGGGAGAGTCTCTGTCGTTCTCTTCTTCAAAGATCAAGAGGAAAACAATATCGATTTCTCAGAAGCTGCAGTTGTTCCTAAGCCATGAAGTTGGATCTTTGGAGGCATTCGGAAAAAAATAAGATAGGACATAATTAACAGAAATCTTAAGTACGATCCAGAAAAGATTATTCAAGAAGTACAAAATTTAGATAAACTTCAATCTGAATATATCAGAGTAATCAAATTCGAATCAGAATAGTATTCCTATTTTGTGATTGAGTTTTCCTATGTATTTCTTTTCCTATGATTATATGGCAGGCTAATAGTGATACTCTAATCCTAAGTACCATAATGATATCACACTAATTGCGATGACGGACCTACATGGGCCACCATAAAAATTTGTCATGACCCACACCTAGAAGTTCAGGCACGAGTACATGGAAGCACGTCCATCCTCGTCGTAGAGTCGGCGGTAGTAAGCTGTCAAATCCTTAAGTACATCTAATCCAATCCACATAATATACATCATGATATCCAGATTCTAACTCAAATACAAGTACTAACAGGTAGATATGAAATAGAAATGACAAGTCCACAGAGTTCAACACAAAGAATCAAAAACAGTAATCCTCAAATAGAGTATAACTCATCAAATGTTTTGATAATAGAAATCTAATCAAAAGAAAGTAAAGACTAGCTAAGCTAAGCATCCTCCTGTGGCACATCTGCTATATCCTCTCATGCATCCTCAGCTAAGCCATGATCTGCCTCAGGTCTATGCTAGTTAGTGGAACCCCAATGCCTTAACTCATTGCCTAAAAATGTTTATCCAGTCATGATGGTTGCAAGAACAATACATGATCTATTATTCATAACATGATAGAAACTATATAACATAATGTAGAGTAAGGAAACAAGTGAATAAACTATAATCACGATCTGAAAAGTCAGAAAAAATAGTCATGGCGTGGAATCAAGACATGTGACATAGCAATATGAAATGCATAAGTCATCATTACACTAAGTGTGTTTGAATTACCACGTTTCGCATGTGATCGGCTGAGGGATCTACTTGGTACGGCTCAACCATATGTCAGTATATGATTAGCTATTAAGCACGATATTCACAGAGTACGGGATTTTGATCACATATATACTAAGGTAATTCGTGTCAAATAGTAATCATGGATTCTAATTACGACAGTAAACATGAAATAGATAAACACAGAAACATGCTAAACAAGGAACACTGTAATCATGAAGTAGAATCCATAAACACTAAACTCGTGTAATAATCATGACAATAATCATGGAATGTGCACTAAATCATGTATAGAATAATTATCATGAAATGAAAGCGATCATTTAAGTACTTGCCTCGGGTATCTGAAGTCAACGTACGCAATATGAACGTGTCAACATGAAATGTATCATAGTCTAAAATCCAGTAAAAGTCCCAAGATCATATCATCCCAAGTCATAGTCATCAAAGATCATAACGTCCAATAAACGTCCAAGGTCGCATCCGTCATCAAAATATTCCAATAGTAATGCAATAAGCCGATGATTGATTTAAGAAATTGAACACAAAGTCACAACATAGGAATGCACGATTAGATTGTGTTTAACACGATAAAAGAAAATAAAGACACAACCTAATATCTATAATAGAAAATATTTATATTACTAAGAAACTAAGTTTGATTTAGTCAAAATATTATTTTGAAGATAATATTTGTAAGATAATCTTTTTATCTATCTAAGTAGTATTTATATATATTTATATATATATATATATATATATATATATATATATATATATATATATATATATATATATATATTTTTTTTTTTTTTTTTTTTTTTTTGTGTGTCCGCGCATCCCCATCAACCCCGTGGCCACTGCCACCCAGCCGGGTTGATGCGGGAGGGGGGGCTATATATATATATATATATATATATATATATATATATATATATATATATATATATATATATATATATATATATATATATATATTTATATATATATATTTAAATATATATATATATAATATAATATTATATTATATTATAATATATTATATTATATATATATTTTTATATAATATATATAAATATATTATATTATATTATATAATATATATATATATATATATATATATATATATATATATATATATATATATATATATAATATTATATTATATTATATTATATATATAAATATAATTATATTATATTTATAAATTTATAAATTTATATTTATATATATAATATAATATAATATAATATTATATATATATATATATATATATATATATATATATATATAAAAATATATATATATATATATATATATATATATATATATATATATATATATATATATATATATATATATATATATATCACACTCTGCTCTCCTCCCTCCTTGAGGAGCGCCGCACATACAAACCCTAATTCCCACCGACCCCGGCTTGGCCTCTGGCCGGGCCGGCGTCTCCCACACGATTGGATCGCTTGACCATCGTGTTCCAGTTTATTGAGGGTTTATGGAGGCGAAGACTTTTACCGAAGCAGTTGGGGTTGCGTCTACTCCCCAGTCGATCTCCATCCGTGCTCCTTCTTTAAATAGAGGGATTCCCATTGTCTCCTTCACGGAAGACAATGAACAGATATTGGTTCAGCCATTCAAGTTCACATTGATCGGGAAGTTCTCGCATACTCGGCCCTCGATTGAGGTGAACAGGAAAGCCTTCATGGGTTTCCAGTTTGCTGGTGAGGTTAAGGTTGGGGTCATTGATCCCAAGCACATCATTATCCGGCCGACCCTAGAAGCTGATTTTCTTCGACTCCGAGCAAGGAAAACATGGTATGTCTCAAGATCTCCCATGCATGTATTTCGTTGGTCTAAGGAATTTTCTGTATCTCATGAATCCCCTCTGGCTCCCACGTGGGTTTCTCTCCCTGGCCTGCCTCATCAACTGTTTGCCAAAAACGCTTTATTCTCCATCGTCCTGGGAATTGGTACTCCTCTCAAATTGGACCGTGCTACTGAAGAATTTTCTAGACCTAGTACGGCTAGAGTTTTTGTTGAGGTGGATGCTAGCAAACCCCTACCTCCGCTGGTTCGCATTAATCTACCGAATGGTAGATCGATCTCGCAAAAAGTAGAGTATAAGAATATTCCAAAGTACTATTCAGTTTGCAAACACCAAGGACACACAAGGGAATCATGCAAAACTCATGCACCAACTAAAACAAACCCTCCCCTGCAGAAGAACAAAGAGATCTTGAATTAACCAGTCATTAATAACTCCCCACTTGGCAACAGTGCTGCCGAGCAGGGTGAACCTTCAAATCAGGCTATTAATGTTCATGATCATGCTCAACCGCCAATTGATGTCCGGGTAGCCACATCAGTAGACCCTGTCATTAATGACACACATATCGAGCAGGGCATTATCTCCCCCGCAGCCAATAACTCTCCTGTTACATCCTCTTGGGCGTCACTTCCTACGTCGCCTGTGGCCATCCCACCTCAAACTGATGGTGCAAAACCTCCTGCTCCTGATCAAGCCGACACATTGGAGGAAGGTGAGTTTCCCTCCTGGGCTGACGAAGTCGACGCTGCAGACCGACAAGAAGAAGCAACTATTATTCGTCATCCTGACGCCATAGTTGGTGACACTACTCTGGCAACGATGGATGCTGCAAACCGACAAGAAAAAGCAACCATTATTCGTCATCCTGATGCCATAGTTGGTGACACTACTCTGGCAACGATGGAGCCACATGACGACGGTTCTGCTGAGACGATCCCCCCGCAAGAGACTATTCCCCCTGTACCAGCCCCCCAAGGTGGTCAAAAGGAGAAAAAAGTTCATCCCCCTCCGGCAGTGCCCAGACTCCTCTGCTCCTCCTCCAAGGTTACTATCAATCAAGCAACCGCCTCCTCCTCTCATGTTTAAATTCATTAGCTGGAATATTTGAGGAATTGCTAATCCTATGGCTTTTAAAAGACTCAAATCTCTTTGCCGCACGAACAAAGTCCCTCTAGTTATGATCATTGAGCCGAAGGTTCATCCTGATAAGCTTATTTCTTACCAGCTGAAATTGGGTTTTCAAACTTCTGTTAGCAATGATAAAGGTAATATATGGATCATGGTGCGGCATTCTTGGTCTATATCGGTAGTTGATTCATGTGATCAATGCCTGACGGTGACTGTCTCTTTTTCTCTCTTACCGGATACTGTTCTCTTGTCGGCTGTACATGGGAGTAATACGAAGAAAGGTAGAAGACTCTTATGGAGGCAACTCTTACTTATTCGCCATAGATGGAAGTTCCCTTGGATGGTGGTTGGAGACTTTAATGCTATAACTTCGAGTACGGAAAAATTCGGAGGCTTACCTCCTTGTTCAGTATCTATGAATGAGTTTTTGGAGTTTCAATCTGCTGCGGGTGTGCAGGAGATTCCGTACTCGGGGAATTGTTTTACTTGGGTTGATAGACAATGTGGCTCTCCCAAGATGGGTTCTTGACTTGATAGAGTCTTGTTAGACTCTAATTGGCTAGCATGGGCCCCTCTGTCGGCATCTACTCACTTAAATAGATCGAAGTCAGATCATTCCCCGCTCCTTATATCTATTGAGAGTGAAAAGCCTACATCCCCTCGTCCTTTTCATTTTTTGTACTTTTGGAAGGACCATGAATCCTTTCTTCCGGTTGTGGAGTCGGTGTGGCACTCTACTGATCATAGCAACAGTTTAGTTCGTATTGGTCTTCGACTTGCTGCTACTAGGAAAGCTCTTTCTTCTTGGAGTCGAGCAACTTTTGGTGATATCTTTCAAGAGGTCAAGAAGGCTGAGGATGCTGTTACATCTATTGAGGTGGAATATGAAGCCAATCCTTCTCTCCGTCCACAATGGCTGTTAGCTCGTGCTCAGTTGAAGTAGCGGCTTCGAATCGAAGATGCATATTGGAAGCAGAAAGCTCGGGTTAAATGGGATGAGGAAGGGGATCGCAATACTAAGTTTTATCATTTATGTGTTTCATCCAAACGGAATCGCTTGCATATTCATCATCTGACTTCTGCGACTGGGAGCACTCTTTCTACTCTGAAAGATATACAAGGAGAAGCCAATGATCATTATAGCAAGGTATTCTCTCCTACTCACATTGTTATTGAAGATGGCTATCTTGATCATATTCCTTCTATTATTACGCAAGAGGATAACAATGATTTGATTGCTAAACCCTCTATGGAGGAATTACTATCTACTGTCAAGAGTATGGACCCTAGTAGCTCCTCGGGTCCTGATGGTTTTTCAGGATACTTCTTTCTATCATGCTGGCAGATTATTGGTAAAGATATACTGGAAGCTGTTTGCTTATACTTTGATGGGTTTACCCTTCCCAAGTCTATCACTAGTACATTCTTGCTCCCTATTCCTAAGAGCAAGCATCCTAAAGCCCTCAGTGATTACCGGCCAATTAGTTTGTGCAACTTTCTTAACAAAATTATTTCCAAACTATTGGCTAAGAGGTTGGTAGCTATTCTTCCTCGTATCATCTCTCCGGAACAAAGCGGTTTTGTTAAGGGATGGGAAATTGTTGATAACATTATTTTGGCCCAAGAGATGATCTCAGTTAATGACCATAAACACTGGGGGGTAATATGGCTATTAAGCTTGACATGAGCAAAGCATATGATCGAATGAACTGGGCTTTTCTCTTGCGGGTTATGAAGCATTTTGGTTTCTGTGATGAATGGCGTACTATGATCCTTCACTTGATTGATAACATTTGGTTTTCTACCCTTATAAATGGCCGGTCCTCAGGCTTCTTTCATGCTCACTGTGGGATACGGCAGGGAGACCCGATTTCGCCTGCGCTTTTCATTATTGCTTCAGAAGCTTTGAGTAGGAGCCTTATACATCTGAATTCTACTAATGGTTTCTCTGGATATTATTCGCCTAGAGGGTGTCCCAGTGTTTCCCATCTTGCTTATGCAGATGATATTCTTATTTTCTCTGGTGCTGACAAAAGATCTATACAGCTTCTTCTGCATACTATTAACAGATATGAGCTCAACTCGGGTCAGCAGGTGAATGCTATGAAGTCTGCTATGATGCTATCCGATAAAGTCTCGGATCAAAAGGCGATAGAGATACAACGGATGACTGGGTTCCAATTAGTTCAGGGTTCTCTGAATTACTTGGGCTGCCCTATTATGTCAGGAAGAAGGAATTCTATGATGTATGATGAATTGGTAAGCAAAATACAGGCTAGAATCTCTGGTTGGAACAACAAACTCCTTTCATATGGTGGTAGGTTGGTTTTGATCAAATCTATCCTTACTTCTATGCCAGTTCATTGCCTTTCGGCGTATGATTCACCTATCTCTGTCTTAAATCGCATCGAGAGTTTGCTCGATGGTTTCCTCTGGGGGTCCAAGGATGGTATGCCTAAGCGCTCATGGCTTCGATGGGATCGGGTGGCAAGGCCTACCATAGAGGGTGGTCTTGGGATTCGAAGACTTGGTGATGTTATGGATGCATTGACAATTAAGTTATGGTGGAAACTTAGATCCTCTACTTCCTTATGGACGGATTACATGAAGGCCAAATACTGCTCTCAAAATCAGCCTCAGTTTGTTGAGATTACTTCTGCGGCTTCCCATGTTTGGAAACGTCTCATTCGTGGGAGACAGTTATGTGATGCATCCATTGATGAAGATGAACATGGTACTCTTACCTGGATCCCTCATCCTGCAGGGAAATTCTCAAACAGCTCAGCGTGGGACTTGGTACGTCCCCAACATCCTCGTCAGGTATATTTCAAAAATATATGGAACGAATGTATTCCATCGAAGTGGTCGATTCTGCTATGGAGGATTCTATTCAATAAGCTACCTACTGACGATAATGTGCAGAAGCTTGGTTTCTCTATGGCTTCGGCTTGCCATTGTTGTTCGTCGCCTACGGGGGAGACTGTCCTGCATATTTTTAGTGATGATGACTTAGCAGCTTCAGTATGGAATTACTTCCAATGTACTGTGGGTGTTCGATCGAGAAGAGTCGACTTATTACAAAGATTCCAAAGCTGGTGGCGTAAACGTCAAAAACATGGAAAGCAAGTGATTGTTGGGGCCATTTGCTGGGTCCTATGGAAAAATCGCAACAAATGGCGATATGAAGCCTATTCCTTTTCCTCTGCTCAGCTGATAGCCGAAGTGAAGCGTCAAGTTGGCAAAGCTATGATCCGGTGCTCTCACGTTGAGATGCCTATCTTATAGATCTTTTGCCTACAACTGCTGTAACCAAATACTTTTGATTCTCAATAAGATTGTTCTGTTTTGAAAAAAAAAAAAAAATATATATATATATATATATATATATATATATATATATATATATATATATATATATATATATATATATATATATATATTATATAATATAATATAATATATATATATATATATGTATATATATATAAATATATATATATATATATATATATATATATATATATATATATATATATATATATATATATATTTTATATATATATAATATAATATAATATAATATATATTTTTTTATATAAAAAAATATATATTATATTATATTATATTATATTATATTATATTATATTATATTATATATATATATATTTATTTATAAATTTATAATATAATATAATATAATATAATATAATATAATATAATATAAATCTATAAAATATATATATATATATATATATATATATATATATATATTTATAAATTTCTAAATTTATATTTATATATATAATATAATATAATATAATATAATATTATATTATATATATATTTTATATATATATATTTTTTTATATATATTTATATATATATATATATATATATATATATATATATATATATATATATATATATATATAAAATATATATATATATATATATATATATATATATATATATATATATATATATATATATATATATATATATATATATATATAAGGGTTAAGCCCTTGTAAATAAATAAATAGGATATATATATTTATCCTATTTATTTATTTACAAGGGCTTAACCCTTGCCCAACTTAAATAAATAAATAACATGCTGGGCTCTAAGCCTAGCCCGAGAAAATAATAACCAGTTAATATTAATTAACTAGAAAAGCTTGAAGCTAGCAGGCTTATTAACAATATTTAAAAATCAATGGGCTCAAGCCCATCAGCCTGGCCCAACAGTAAAGCAATAAATATATATATATATAAACTTATAGTGATTTGGCACGGAGCACTGTCCACATCATTAGAATAATTACCCCCTACTGGCTCGAGCCCACACCCAAAAAAAACTTGGGTTTTTGAAACCCTAAAAGTCTTTCTCCATTTAGAGAAAGAAGCTGTTCATCCATCAATTACAAAAAAATACAGAGGAAGAAGAAGAGAAAAAAGTAAGAGGGATTTGAAGAGAAGGGTCTCACCGGAGCTGTAACCGAAAGTCGGAGAGGTCCTTCTACCCGGACGGAGGTAGCCTAGACGTCGAGGTGGCACGATGCTCTGTCAGAGACAACGATGACAGATCTGTTATGGATCTGGAAGGAGATGGTCAGGATATTGGTCGCCGACTGGTAGATCTGAGGCGGCAAGTTTTAGGGGCGGCAGTAGAGTTCGATAGAGTTCGGTCGGGCACGACGTGCACACGACTGACGATCGACGAATCGGGATGGTGGTACTAATAGGAGAGAGAGAGAGTATGATTATTGCTGTATTAAAATATTAGGGAGTCTCCAATATTTTAACAGAAAAATAGAGTGTTCTTCAAGCGTAAATGCACTATTGTAAAATGTAATAGATCTAGGGGCACTAGTAAAACCTACTAACAAATCCTAACTAAACACTAAATAATTACAAATCACTAACTAATCTATAGTTATCAACTAATTCCTAACTAACCCAATAATTAGTAACTAACCATCAACTAAACTAATTAGCAATGGATTACCTATAGCCCAAAATCCATAAGCCCATAATCCAAGTCCAAGGCTTGGTAGGCAATTTGAATAGCTAGCCCACAATACAAGCCCAAGGCTTGGTAGGCAATTAGAATACACTATCAAAATACAGTAAATTGGCGACGACGTTTTAGCGACGGAATAAATCCGTCGTCCGTAGCGACGGATTACCGACAACCTGGCGACGACTTCCAGGCTAATCGTGCACCAATTTTCTTTTTTTTTTAAGGGTGAACATCCGTCGCCTATCCGTCGGCACACCGTCGGTAAAACAGCGACGGAATAAAAACTCGTCGGCAAGTAGTCACTCGGTAGTCACTAATTGGCAAAAAAATGTTAAAAAATTGCAGAAAAATGTCACTAATTAGCGGAGGAATTGACGACTACTTAGAGATGGATAATCCATCGACAAGATGATGGGATATTAGCGACGGACATACAGTCCGTCGCTAAGTGGTCACTAAATGGTTAGAAAAATTTAAAAAAAATCGCGTGAGATTAACGACTAAGTAGCGACGGATGTTATCCGTCGCTAGTCCGTCGTTAAGTTAAAAGCCTAGCTTAAGTTGAACCGATGGGAGGAAAATTTCATTCCCTCCAATTTTTTCTCTCTTCTCTCTCTCTCTCTCTCTTGGACGCTACGATATATCGAGGTAACTCTCTCTTTCTCTCTTGGGCGACGGTAGGGGGTGGAGGGGAGCCGGCGGTGGTGGAAGGGGGCGGGCAGCGGGGGGCTGGCCGCGGGGTGTGCTGGCTGTCACCGCGGGTGATGTTGGCGGCAGTGGGGGTCGCCGCGGGGGGCCGGAGGGGGTGGGGGTGCAGAGGTCACCGCGGGTGAAGCTGGCGGTGGTGGGGTTCGCCGCGGAGGGTGCTGGTGGTGGTGGGGGTCGCCGCGGGGGGTGCTAGTGGTGGTGGGGTGGGGGTGGTGGGAGGAGGCGGGCAGTAGGGGGGCTGACCGCGGGGAGGCTGGCCCCAGGGGGAGGGGTTGGGGGTGGGCTGCGGAGGGGGCTGGCCAGGGGGTTTGGGGGGTGCTGTCCCTGGGGGGGAGGTTGGGGGTGGACTGTGGGGGGGGGGCTGACCGGCAGGGGAGGGGTGGGTTTGGGGGGCTGGCCGCGGGATTGCACTTATGTTATATTTATGCATTGATCTTAGTTTGATATATAAAATTTACCAAGGATTGTGTACCGCCCATCATTTTTTTGTTGTTATCAGAAAATAGCAGTTTACTGATAACACATTGAGATTGTGTTTAGCTGCAACCTGTTCTTCTACTTTATAAACTTCTATGATTGATAAAAACTTTGATCTTGTGGTCCAGCAAATAATCAACAGTTTTAAGAATGTATGTGTTAGTAGCTAAATATTCTATTATTCTCTATTGTAAGTATTTTCTTAATATTGGAGATATCCTCTTAACTTTTGCGCGTGTCACATGACATGCTATATTATAAATTTCTTATATAGCAATTATCTTTATGAACTACTAGTATCTTCTTTATTTCCATCAAGTTAATAGTTTATATTAGTTTGACCACTTAGACAAAGATAACATACTATGTTGCACAATTATGAGCACGGATACTGATACATATACGATACAGATATAGGATACGAACATTTTCAAATAGATGCAAATGTAGTTACCTATGTTGCATGAGTAATGTATGTACTGTTACACCCTTATATGCAGATAAACCTGAGAATAACTGAACCTATAACTTGAGGCTCTCGCCTGTACACACCCCCACCATTAACACACACACACACACATTAACAAGGACACACACACACCCTCTCACTCTTTCACTCTCACTATCACACCCTTAACACACACACACATTTGACTGAAACACACACACATACATCCCTCACCATATCACTCTTTGTCTATACACACAATGTTATCCTGATTGCGATGCGAACTTGATCCTGACAGCGCAATGTTATCCTGTTCTCAGAAGGATAACTATAAGGACTATATATTTTTAATTACAAATCTGTTTACTTTGTCTTATAAATCGGTATCGGTATCGGTATCGGTATCAGACTATTTCTATGAGTATCGATATTGATCGTTTAGGCGTCTAGGCGGTAGGTAAGTGTTGAAAATCAAATTTAAGATATTGGTATAGAGTGAGTATCCTAGAAGGATATATATAAGATATCTTAGTAGTAGATTGGTAAGTGTTGAAAATTAAATTTACTTATGCGAAGTCTTTTGGGCCTATCAGAGTTATAGATCTTTTCAGAAATCTAGTATAATGATGATTACCTCAAAAGGCTTACATAAATAAGAGTGTATAGATTGTATATCGTAGGCGGATGAGTGTATAGAGTGAGCCTCCCTACTCCTCTTCTTCTCATTCGGGTCACGAGGCATCATATTCCGTATCATATGATATACATCTTAACCAAAGCGTGGAGAAGAGTAAAAATATTAATATTAACCAAAGATCAGTATCGGAATCAGTATCACCATGTGAGACTCATTCCGTACTGTCAGGTTATGTCGTTAATGGCCTCAAGTTTAAGGCAAGACTGCTGAGGGTCATTCACCGTTAGAGGTTGAAGTATCCGAAGAGGAAAATAAAATAGATGAAAGCGAAGATGAGGAGGAAGAGGAAGATGAGGACGTCTAATACTGTCATTCCTATACGACAATGAATCTTCTACATTACACGTCTAATACTGTTATTTTGTTTAATCCCTAATTAATCTCCATGTTTCCATCAATCTTACCAGATGGCACCCAAAACCCGAGGACGTCGCTTGAGAGAGGCACCTTCTGCTGCTGAGGAGGTAGTGCCACCTCCTGCTGCTGAGCCGGTAGTGGTACATACTGCTGAGTCGGTAGTGCCACTTTCTGCTGCTGAAGAGGTGGCACCAGAGGGCAGTTGTACCGGGAGTTCCAGTCATCCATCTAGACAAGATATTGATCTTGCTGACGTGGATCCTACTTATGCGCAGTGGCTGAGGAGGGAGATCTCTCTGCGCGTACATAGAGGACAATATATATATATATATATATATATATATATATATATATATATATATATATATATATATATAATTTTTGATCGGATTTATTTTCGGCAGACTTATTTATGGGTTTTTACTTCGAGTTTGAATATTTGTGTTTAAATATTGAATATTTGTGTGTTTTGTGTAAACAATTTGAATGCTTGGGATTATTTGTGTGTTTTGTGTGTTCATTTGGGGGTGGGCTGCGGGGGGAGGGGGGTGGCTGGCCGTAGGGGTGGAGGTGGAGGGGTGGTGGGGGGTTGGGGGTGGGTTGCGGGGGGGGGGTTAGGGTCTGGCCGCGGGGATGGCTGGCCGCGGGGGGTCGGAACACACATACACACACACACACACACACACACATACACAAATACACACACACACACACACACATATATACATATATATATATATATATATATATATATATATATATATATATATATATATATATATATATATATATTCGGCACACACACACACACACACACACATATATATTTGTCGCACACATACACTGTCACGCCCCAAGACTAGAATATTGGCAGGTAGGGACGGACATGGCCAGCTACGCAATACCAAAGTACACCAGTACTCTGAAATCACGTATAAGCTGTCAAGACATGAGGATTACTTCTACAAGCCAACAGTCGATCCTAGGTTAAACAATCCGAGGTATCTCAATCATAGTCAATTATACAAGAAGCAAGAGGTATGATCATCAGACATACAATAGTAAAGCGTCCCAAACCATTTATACATGGATGATCATGAAGCTAGTCATACAAAATAGAGAACTAGCAAGAGTAATAGTCATACATGATAAGCTCTAGCTATAGTCTAGAATACGCACATCATGTTTAGGCCCGTAGGCTAAATATCAAGAACCAAAACACGAGCTAAACACGTGCTCGGAGGCTAAACGCCACAAAAGAATAATATACATATCAGGTGGGAGAATGAAATAAGAAACCCACTCAGGTACTCTGGTGCTCCGGATGGTCACCGTCGAGTAGATGGTACGGGAATCCTCTAGGCTCCCCTATTAGATGTGGCCAAACAAAACCAGTAGGGTCAGACCCCCAATAGCAAGTACCACAAAGGAGGCCAAACTATGAAAATAAACCAGCAATCACTAACATCAATAATTAGAGATACAAATGAGTAAGAGCAGATCAAGACTCTTGCACTACCAATGCACTTATCCCAAACATAAGAAGACAATAAGTAAGCATCTTGGAGCATAAAGTAATTATCATGTGACATAATGTAAACTGTGGACTTGTGAATTAAACAGACAACTTGTGACATAGCTAAACCATGTGAGAGAAATGGTACATGCGAATATGTACGGTAAGTGGAACATGTGAGCATGTTAGATAGCTGAGACTTGTGAGCATGTAAGAATTATAGAAAGACAATGATAAGTGGACTTAGGAACTAATTCAAAAGTCAAGTTACAACCCTTAAACCAAACAAGGATCGGGGTTGTAACCCTTCTCCTGAATAGAACTTTGTCTCCGACCATTTATCGATAATAGGAAGCATAAACCATAGTGTACTGAAATAAACATGCAGACACCGCCTAGACAAAATTAGACTGGACTGGACTGACTCCATCCATCAATCACGGCCAAGCAATGAGTACGGCTTGATACATTAGCTAACTAGGGTTATCACAAGCCTTGTTACTAGCAAGATGCAATGAGGTATCCCTACGGCCACAAGCCCTGCAGACTATCCAGGTTATCCAGATGCAAGTTACAAGGATTTATAGTGGATACATCGCCCAGGAGACAAATGTATCCCATGTACATATAATAGTGGGTACATCGCCCAGGAGACAAATGTACCCTAAGAGAGTTATTAGGTGACTTGGGGGTGCAACACATGACAGTGTACATATTACTTGTTTCATGAAGTGCCCCACATAACAGTGGGCTGGAAATGTGCCCTACTTGTCAGCAGGCTACAAGTCCATCGGAGAAGGCACCCAGATAACGGGATTTCTTGTAGCCGGTTCCTATATGAACTACTTGATCAATCTAGTCATTAATCTAGCCAGATTCAGTATGAATCCCTGACCGTGGGAAATTAGGAATTCATGTCCTAGATATGATACAATACAGAACGTGTAGCTTGTACAAACACACTCAAGAGAAACACCCATGGTGTCCAAATTATTTATTACTTGTAAGCCAATAAAGTCGTCGCAACAGCATTCATGGTTCATGTCATGTCATATCATGTTACTTGTTTGAAGTACACCACGATGGGTCACTATCATGTTAAGAGTACTTGTTAGGGTGCGCCACGATGGGCCATAATCATGTTAAGCAAAGAAGTGACGTGTAACTTGAGTGCACCACAACGGATCACTATCGCGTTAAGCAAAGAAGAAAGACATATATCATGAGTGCCCTACAATGGGTCACTATCATGTCAAACAATCATAGACGTAAGAAAGCTTATAGATAGATCTGGACAAAAGGTGCATCATAACATATGAGAAGGAATAAATGAGGTAACTATTTGGCCTAAAACACCAATTGAATCTGTGCTAGTGTTAAGGGTATGATAGGGGTACAATCATTCTCTAACTATACAATATTATCAAATCTGTTGGCACATTTATTTTGATATATTAACAGCATCTTCGTAGTTTAGTTTTCTGTGTCTTCAGATTCATATCTTCTCAGAAGCTCTACTACATAAAGTCTTTCCGTTCAAGTGCTACCATCCTTTGCATCGAAGACTGAAGCAGATACCGGCACTCCTTGCATAAGATGGCTTCCTACTGCTTAGAGTCTTCGTGTCTGTACAAAGTCTAGGTATATCTGTAAACACTTAAGGACGGATGACAAGTAAAAGCACAAGTCAAAAATCAATTACTTACAGAGCGGCATACCGGCGGCATGCTGGCATACCGGCGGTATACCGTTCTTATAGTCCACAAAACATGCTGTGATAAATAGTCGGCATACCGACGATATGCTCCGGCATACCGGCGGTATACCATTTTTATCGTCACAAAACTTGCCGTGATAAATAGTCGGCATACCGACGGTATGCTCCGGCATACCGGCGGTATACCATTTTTATCGTCCCAAAACTTGCTGTGACAAATTGTCGGCATATCGATGGTATGCTCCGGCATACCGGCGGTATACCGTTTTGTGGACCACAAAACATTCTGTGAGAAAATGTCGGCATACCGACGGTATGCTCCGGCATACCGGCGGTATACCGTTTTGTTTGCCTGAAAAACATTCTATGACAAAACGTCGGTATACCGACGGTATGCCGCGGCATACCGACGGTATACCGGGTTATAAATATTTGATTTTTGAATTACTCTGACTAGCATTAATGGCCGTATTTAATGCTCTCAAACGGTCATTAATATGACCGTTACTATTTGGTCGGTATACCGACGGTGCCGCTACATACCGACGGTATGCCGGTCTGCCTGTATCTAGAGCATTAAATGCCACCCACTCTTGGTTTCTCTATAAATGAAAGCTCTCTCTCATGAGGCTCTCACCAACTCTTGCCATAAATTTTCCAAGCAACCAAGAGCTCCACCATTAGTACTCTACCAAGATTTTAATTGTCATCCTCTCCCAAAGTGCTAGAGTATTTAAGAGTTGTAATTTTCGATCTTCACGTGTTAGAAGATCAACAAGTTCTCTTCTTATTTGTTTAAAGTTGGCGAGCCTTCGTAAGAAAACTCGTGTGTTGAAGTTAGCGAGTCTTTGGATCCAAACTCGTGTTGAAGTTGGCGAGTTCTTCGGATCCAAACTCGTGTGTACTATTTGATTAAATAATGGATTTAAGTCGGAGAGAGTTCCGGGACTGGATTGCCTCAAGCGAGGATACCAGGATAAATCTTGTGTTTGATCTTCCTACTCTTTACTTTTATTTGTCATATATTGCTTCTGTTGCTCTAGTTATTTTTTATTTCCCTATTCACCCCCTCTAGGGTTCTACAATTGGTATCAGAGCTTTGTTCTCTTGATTTGGATTTACACCCTTTGAGTGATCCATGGCCACTAACCCTAGTATCAACACCTTCCACAATGAAGGACACTCCACAAATAGGCCTCCCCTATTTGATGGAACCAACTATAACTACTGGAAGATTAGGATGAGCATTTATCTTAAGTCCATAGATTTCAATTTATGGGATTGCGTGATAAATGGTCTTCCAACTTCTTCCAGAGTTATTGAGGATATTGCTTCTGACACCCTTAGGGACACACTTACTGAAAATACCAAGAAGCTTGCGAGTCGAGATGCCAAGGCTATGAACGCTCTTTATTGTGCTCTCGACAGTAGTAAATTCAACCGAATCTCTACTTGCAAGACTTCCAATGAGATTTGGAAGTTACTTGAAGTCACACACGAGGGTACTTCACAAGTGAAGAAATCCAAGATTAGTAGACTCACGCAAGAATATAAGTCCTTTAAGATGAAGCACGATGAATCTATTACTTGCATGTTTACTCATTTTGGTGATATTATTAATCCTCTCTCTTCTCTTGGTAAGGAATATCCTGCTCATGAAAAGATCATAAAAATTCTTAGATGATTGACAAAAGTTTGGAGTCCTAAAGCTACCGCAATCATTGAGGAGAACGACCTGACAGTCATGAACTTTGAGACCCTCATGGGTAAGCTAATGACTCATGAACTCGATATGAAGGATCAAGAGGAATCCTCCATACAAGAGAAGGAGAAGGAGAAGACCAAAGAGAAGGAGAAATCTCTTGCTCTCAAAGCTACAAAGTCCTACTCCAAGGATAGCTCCGACGATAATAAGTCGGACGACGATGAAGAAATAGCTCTCACAGCTAAGCACTTCCGAAAGTTTCTCAAATTTAACAAAGCCAACCGCTTCAGACGGGACAATGAGGAAGATCCGGCATGCTATCAATGCAGAAGACCCGGACACATCAAGAGGGACTGTTCGATGATAAGAAAAGACTCAAGCAAGTATGAGAAGCCTAGCAAGGGAAGCTCGTCCTCTACAAAATTCGCCAACACAAGCATTTGGTGTGAGAGTGACGCAAGTGACTCCGACAACGACAAAGAGTGCAAACACAATGCCAACGTTTGTCTCATGGCAACCGATGAGGTACTTGATGATCTCTCCCTAAATACTCTTACTTATGATGATTTGGAGAAAGCTATTCTTGAATTGCATGAAGAGCACAAAGGTGTTAGAAATAAATATAAGAAATCTCTAAAAGAGGTTGATGCTCTTCAACTTGAAGTAGAAAGACTCTCAAACATCATTATTGATGTAAAGGGAAAATCTTCTGCTTTTGACACGAATGAGATAGAGTCTTTGCGCCTCAAGTTTCAAGAATATCTTGACACCATCAAGAAAAAGGATGATGAGATTCAATCCATGAGAAATTCTTATGAATTTGCTATGCACAAAGTTCAAGATGCTAATAGGAGAGAATATGACACTTCTATTAAGTATAATGATCTTCTTATACAGAGTAAGAAATTAGGTAATAAGAACACCACTCACATGCATACTCCAAGACACCTCCACACTTATCACAATGCTAGGCATACTTCTTACATGAATACTACACACAAATCCTTTTCTAACACAAAGAAATGACCTTTTGTTAAGAAAAACACTTCGCATCATGTTTTTTATTATCATCATCACAATACTAATGTTAGAGCTCCTCGCACTAGAGATTCACATATGCATGATTCTCACATATCTTCTTCTAAATCTTCTATAATTTGCAATTACTGTGGCTTGCTTGGACATACGACCAATTATTGTCATACAAGGAAACTTGTTGATAAGAAAGTTTTTATGTGGGTTCCTAAGACTAACACTCAAGGACCCGTAAGATCATGGGTACCAAAATGTTCATCTTCAACTTATGTTGTAGGTGAAGAGTCCTTTTCATGCTAGAAGCAAGTGGATTCTCGATAGCGGTTGTTCACGGCACATGACCGGGGATGCTTCATTATTTACAACGCTATCGATGAAGAAAGAAGGACACGTCTCTTTTGGTAACAATCTTAAAGGTCACATTATAGAAAATGGTAATATAGGTTCCCCTCCTTATCCTTGTATTAAGAATGTGTGTCTTGTTACTAATCTTAAACACAATCTTCTTAGTATTAGTCATCTTACAGATAATGGTTATGATATCAAGTTTGTTAAGCTCAAATGCTTCATTACCGATAGCTCTAGTGGATCTATTGTTTATGAAGGCATTAGAGAAAACAATATCTATGTTTTATATCTTGTTGAAGACACTAACAATGACAGGTACTTAGTTGCTAAGAACGATGAGAGTTAGCTTTGGCACATGAGGCTCGGACACGCCAACATGGATACCATCTCTCGTCTTGCTACTAAGAAGCTCGTAAGAGGACTCCTAAGTATCCCGTTCAAAAAGGATATGGTGAGTACTTCTAAGAAGCTCGTAAGAGGACTCCTAAGAAGCTCGTAAGAGGACTCCTAACTTAGTTGCTAAGAAAGAAGAGTAAGTTAACAAAGTCATCCTTCAAATCAATCAACTCTGTGAGTACTTCTAGACCCCGTCAACTTATTCATATGGATCTTTTTGGTCCTAGTAGAGTTTCTAGCCTTGGAGGCAAGCTTTATGCTTTTGTTTTGGTTGATAATTTTTTGAGATTTACTTGGGTTATTTTTCTTGCTTGCAAAAGTGATACTTTTCGTAAATTTGTTGCTTTTTGTAAACGTGTTCAAAATGAGAAAGGTTTTTCTATTAACAAGATTAGAAGTGATCATGGAGGAGAATTTGATAATGCCGATTTCAAAAGATTTTGTGAAAAGAATAGTTTTGGACATGATTTTGCTTGTCCACGAACTTCTCAACAAAATGGTGTTGTGGAGAGAAAGAATAGAACCCTTGGCGATATGGCCCGGGTTATGTTAAACCAATATAAGCTCCCCTAATATTTTTGGACGGAAGCCATTAATACGGCATGTCATGTTATAAATAGGGTCTTGATTAGACCTATTTCTAAGAAGACTCCTTATGAGCTTTGGTTTGACAAAATTCCCTCTATTGAATATTTTAAAGTTTTTGGTTGTAATTGTTTTATTTTGAATACCAAGGATAACCTAGGCAAGTTTAAAGAAAAAGCCTATGAAGGAATATTCCTTGGATACTCTACTCATAGTAAAGGTTTTCGTGTTTTTAATAAAAGAAGTCTTGTTGTCGAAGAGTCAATCAATGTCTCTTTTAATGAACTTAACTCTTCTACATTCTCCTCTTCCGAGGATATTGATGACATCTCGTTTGGGTTGGAGAACTCCTCTATTGAAGATTGTCCTTCTTCATCTAACAATGAAGTTGTAACTCCAACAAAAGAGTCTCCTCCTCTCGAGCCTCCTCAAAAGGATATCCCAAAAGAATAGAGATTTATCACCAATCATCCTAAGGAACTTATCATTGGGGATCCTTCCTCCAGTGTTAGCACTAGATCCTCCACTCATGATCTTTGTGCCAACGTGGCTTTTATCCCTCAAATAGAGCCTAAAAATGTTAATGATGCTTTTCTTGATGAATTTTGGATGATAGCAATACAAGAGGAGTTAAATCAATTTGAGCGAAACAAGGTTTGGGAACTTGTCCCAAAACCTAGTAATCACCCTATCATTGGAACAAAATGGGTGTTCGAAACAAACTTAATGAAGATGAGTTAGTGACTCGTAACAAGGCCCGATTGGTTGCTCAAGGCTATAACCAAGAGGAAGGCATTGACTACGACGAAACCTATGCTCCGGTTGCACGTCTTGAATCCATTCATATGTTTTGTGCCTTTGCTTGTTTTAATGACTTTAAGCTCTTTCAAATTGATGTTAAGAGTGCTTTTCTGAATGGTATTATTAAAGAGGAAGTTTATGTTAAACAACCTCCCGGCTTTGAAGATTTTTAGTTTCCAAATCACGTGTTCAAACTCCACAAAGCCCTTTATGGCCTCAAACAAGCTCCCCGTGCTTGGTATGAGTGCCTTAGCTCCTTTCTTGTTTCACATAATTTTTCAAATGGGAAAGTCGACACAACACTTTTTATCAAATCCTATAATGGCACTCTCTTATTGGTTAAAATTTATGTCGATGACATTATTTTTGGTTCTACTAACAACACCCTTTGTGTAGAATTTGCTAAAGTTATGCAGAAAGAATTTGAAATGAGTATGATGGGTGAGCTATCTTTCTTTTTAGGATTACAAATCAAACAAGGACCCAAAGGGACCTTCATAAATCAAGCAAAATATACAAAGGATCTCCTCAAGCGTTTCGAACTTGACTCATCCAAATTAATGAGCACTCCTATGGCAACAACGACAAAGCTTGACTATGATGAAGATGGCACATCGGTTGACATCCGTAAGTATCGAGGTATGATTGGTAGTCTACTTTATCTCACTGCTAGCCGTCCTGATATCATGTTTAGTGTATGTCTTTGTGCACGGTATCAAGCAAATCCAAAGGAATCACACTTATGTGCCGTAAAGCGTATTTTTTGATATCTCAAAGGTACCGTGAACATGGGCCTTTGGTATCCGAAATCTTCATCCTTTGAGCTTCACGGCTTCTCGGATGCAGATTTTGCCGGATGCAAGATTGACCGAAAAAGTACTAGCGGCACATGCCAATTCCCTGGGAAATCCTTGGTATCGTGGTTTAGTAAGAAACAAAATTCTGTTGCTCTTTCAAACACTGAGGCCGAATATATTGCGGCCGGTTGCTGTTGTGCACAAATTTTTTAGATGTCACAAACACTTTTAGATTATGGTATTTCTCATTCTTGCACACCTATTAAATGTGATAACACTAGCTCAATCAATCTCACGAAAAATCCAATTTGTCACTCACGCACGAAGCACATTGAAATTAGACACCATTTTCTTCGTGACCATCAACAAAAGGGAGATATTCGTCGTGAATTTATTGACACTACTTATCAGCTAGCCGATATTTTCACCAAACTGCTCCCGGAAGATCGCTTCACCTTCCTTTGCCAAGAATTAGGCATTTTATCTTTTGACCCGTAATTCTTCTTGGCCGGCACACCGACGGTATACGGCGGTGTACCGACGGCATGCCGTTTTTCGATTCAGAATTAGGTTCTGTCTCAAAAATCGGCATACCGTCGGCATACGTCGGCATACCGACGGTATGCCGGTTTGCGGTGGACAGCTTTTCAAATCCAGCTCCGGGCCCACCCTTCATCTTTTCTTTCCTTATTCTTTTCAACCCTCATTTAATTCTTTCACATCCATCACATCCCAATTAATTACCCCTCTCATCTTCCCAATTCGTTACTTCCCATCATATTTACTACCTATCTCTTCACATCCCCCATTACTCCTTTATTTACTCCCCTATCATCATTTCCAACCCACTATCTCTTCATATCCCCCATTACTTCCCTCTTTAACCGTTCCCCAACCCACCCCTTCTATTCCCAACTCCACAACCATTCACTTCCCTCCTTCCTTTTAAAAACCCTATCTTTTTTTCTTTCTTCTTTATTATCTATCATTCTCTCATCCTCACCTAAACCCTAACTTCCTCCTCCAACTTTCCTCCATGGCCAATTCGAAGCATCCCTGCTCCTCCTCCACCTTCTTCAATCCCTTCACTCCGGTGGCTCTTCCTCACGGGTATGATCAGCGGGTCTTTACC
Organism: Iris pallida; assembly: GCA_029216955.1. Lineage (NCBI taxonomy): Eukaryota > Viridiplantae > Streptophyta > Magnoliopsida > Asparagales > Iridaceae > Iris > Iris pallida. The sequence continues at coordinate 3,537,976 of JANAVB010017400.1, forward strand.
TCCTTCTTGGCGGCCGAGACTTGGTTTCAACACTTCGTTCATTATAATGTCTTCAAGGGCCGTGCAATCAACTGGAATCTCTTCCCCGGCCATGTCTTTCTATTCGACGAGGTCGGACTATCTTGCCTCCTGCGGCGTCAGATTCCTATCTACCCCGCTGCCGTCCGTCTCTTCTACTGCAACTTGGTCCCGAACGACGAGCACGGCGCCATATAGTCGATGGTCAATGATCGTCATTTCCGTCTCACGTCTCGGGACATCGGCAACATCCTCGGCATCCCGGACAAAGACGAAGCTTTGCCGTCCTTGACTGCTCTTCACTCTTCGGCGGCGTCCCCCTTCGACGAGTTCTGCCACATCATTTGCAAGGGCCCCCACCCTCCTGCTATCCCGGCCCTTTCCGCACAGCTGGAGCCGTTTTACTACGAGCTCCATAGGATTGTGTGCCACACACTCTTTCCTAAGGGCGGGAACTACGACGCCATTACCAGCGACGCCCTGGTGTGCATGTACTACCTCTATGCAAGGAAGTCCTTCTCCTTCCCTAAGACTCTCCTTCATGTCTTCAAACGTGTCATGCCAGCGGGAAAGTAGAACCTTTATTACGGCTCCTTCATCACTCTCCTTCTGGAAGCCAAGCAAGTCGATCTCTCCCTTTGCTCCTCGGACGGCGTCCCTTCCTATCTCGCTGTTTCCCGCTCTGCTAGTGGTGCCTCTACTTCGCATGCTTCTTCTTCCCAGGAGCCACCAGCTTCCACTCCTGCTGCTCCCGCTTCTACTCCTTCTGCCTCCGGCCGCTACATGCCGCTGACTCAGCAGTACTTCGACATACGTATGGCGCAAGCAGAGGAACAGATGAGGGCTCATACTCATGGCCTTGGTGCTCTAATTCAGTCCTGCTTCCATGACCAAGCCTACTTTATTCAGCGCACTATTCAGGACCGGGACATGTTTCTGGATCTGAATCTTTAAGATCCAATGTACCAGGCCTCGCGCTTTTCTGATCCCAATGCCTATGGGTTCATGTACCCGGACGGTATTGATCCTTTTGGTGCTTTTCACCAGGCTCAGGATGGTGGGGACGATCCGGCGGACAATTAGGGGTGGCTTTCTTTTGGTTATGGTGTCGACTAATGAGTGTCTTAGTTTATTGTGTTTGTCTTTTATTTTGTCTTTTGCGGTCCTTCGGGGACCTATGTGTGGTTGGTTCTAGTACTTTGCAGTCCTGCGGGGACTTGGTTTGTGTCTTTCTCTTGTTGGTAAACTCTCGTAGAGGAGAGTCTTTAAAGTTGTCTTATGTAGTATGAGTGTCGTGCATGTATTAATCTTTAACTTTCATATATCAATACATGCTTTTTATTCTATGCTCTTGTCCTTATTATTGCTATCTTTTATTTCTATTTTTTTTTCCATCTTTGACTAAGTGACAAAGGGGGAGAAAACGTATTGAGGGGGAGTTGTCTACCTACGTGGGAGTTACTCCCTGAAGATGCTATCTCTCTATTTTGTCAATTATCAAAATGGAGGAGATTGTTGGCACATTTATTTTGATATATTAACAACATCTTCGTAGTTTAGTTTTTTGTGTCTTCAGATTCATATCTTCTCAGAGGCTCTACTACATAAAGTCTTTCCGTTCAAGTGCTACCATCCTTTGCATCGAAGACTGAAGCAGATACCGGCGCTCCTTGCATAAGACGGCTTCCTCCTGCTTAGAGTCTTCGTGTCTGTACAAAGTCTAGGTATATCTGTAAATACTTAAGGACGGATGACAAGTAAAAGCACAAGTCAAAAATTAATTACTTACAGAGCGGCATACCGGCGGCATGCTCCGGCATACCGGCGGTATACCGTTCTTATAGTCCACAAAACTTGCTGTGATAAATAGTCGGCATACCGACGATATGCTCCGGCATACCGGCGGTATACCATTTTTATCGTCACAAAACTTGCTGTGATAAATAGTCGGCATACCGACGGTATGCTCCGACATACCGACGGTATACCGTTTTTATCGTCCCAAAACTTGCTGTGATAAATTGTCGGCATACCGACGGTATGCTCCGGCATACCGGCGGTATACCATTTTATGGACTACAAAACGTTCTGTGAGAAAACGTCGGCATACCGGTGGTATACCATTTTATTTGCCTGAAAAATGTTCTGTGACAAAACGTTGGTATACCGACGGTATGCCGCGGCATACCGACGGCATACCGGGTTATAAATATTTGATTTTTGAATTACTCTGACTAACATTAATGGAAGCATTTAATGCTCTCAAACGGTCATTAATATGACCGTTACTATTTGGTCGGCATACCGATGGTGTGCCGCTGCATACCGACGGTATGCCGGTCTGCCTGTATCCAGAGCATTAAATGCCACCCACTCTTGGTTTCTCTATAAATGAAAGCTCTCTCTCTCATGAGGCTCTCACCAACTCTTGTCATAAATTTTCCAAGCAACCAAGAGCTCCACCATTAATACTCTACCAAGCTTTTAATTGTCATCCTCTCCCAAAGTGCTAGAGTATTTAAGAGTTGTAATTTTCGATCTTCACGTGTTAGAAGATCGACAAGTTCTCTTATCATTTGTTTAAAGTTGGCGAGCCTTCGTAAGAAAACTCGTGTGTTGAAGTTGGCGAGTCTTCGGATCCAAACTCTTGTTGAAGTTGGCGAGTTCTTCGGATCCAAACTCGTGTGTACTATTTGATTAAATAGTGGTTTTAAGCCGAAGAGAGTTTCGGGACTGGATTGCCTCAAGCGAGGATACCAGGATACATCTTGTATTTGATCTTCCTACTCTTTACTTTTATTTGTCATATATTGCTTCTGTTGCTCGTTATTTTTTATTTACCTATTCACCCCCCCCTAGGGTTCTACAAAATCATGTTAAGAAATTCATTTATTAAAGAAATATCAAGCTATTAAGTAGGTCGTCGCAATTTAGGCCAAGATAGAAAATATGTAATGCATTCATAAGCTCCATATCAAGAATGAAAGAAACTTGTATAAAATAGTTGGTAACATATTCTTGAAGCCAAGAAAAAGATTTACAACTTTCATGTTGGGAGTTGGGAGAAATTTTGGCCATAAATCAGCCAAATAGGACATAAAACAACCAAAATAGGCACTATGCAAGCCATACGGCACTATTCATCCCTGCGATACTATGCAAGCCTGTGCCACTATGCAAGACATGCGGCACTATGCATCCATGCGGCACTATACAAGCCTGTGATACTATTCATCCATGCGGCACTATGCATCCATGCGGTACTGTGCAAGCCATGCGGCACTATTCATTCCTGCGGCACTATTCATTCCATGCAGCACGATGCAAGCCTGCGATACTATGCATGCCATACGGCACTATTCATTCCATGCGGCACTATGCAAGCCTGCGACACTATGCATTCATGTGGCACGATGCAAACCATGCGGCACTATTCATGCCTGCGGCACTATTCGTCGTCCCTGCCAGATTCAGCACAAATGAACTAGAAAATGCTCAAATCTTATTTGGCCATAACTTCCTCAAAACAAGTCGAAACCTAACTTTTCAAAAGTCCATTTTGGGTAAAATTGAATTCTCTACAACATAAAACAATCAAAACGTAAAAATAATGAAGTTTGGTAGATCAAAATCCAAGAAAACCAAAACTGATATAAACTTAGATCTACAAAAATTTATCCACCAAAATGAAAAATACCAAGTTCTAAACATGCTTAGAATCATGTAAGGAATAGTTTAGAACAAACAAAATAACATTTGTCCAACATTTGGCAAGATGTACTTGCCTTAGGTTGGAGGAGAGAATGAAGAGGAAGAAGATGAAGACAATAAAAATAATGGAGGAGAGAGAGAGGAGTTGGGTTTTGTACAAACCTTCTCATCTCAAACCCACCTAAACCAAACGAAGCCCAATACCAAGTTGAACCAAACCAAATTAAACCAAGTCAAGTTTAACCTATACTTTAGAAAGATTTTAAAATATTCGAAAACCAAAAAATATGAAATACGGCTCAAAATACGTACCCGTACGTAAATACTCATACAGTGAGACGAGTCTCACAACTCTTCCATCCTTAGAAAAATTTTGTCCTTGGAATTTCCTAAAGCTAGTCGAGTAAGATAACTAAAACAAAAGCTCAAGAAAATACAATCATCTCTATAAAATGTAGCATGTCATATAAGTAAATAGAGGCAACTGTGAAGTAAATAAATGCGTAAGCAATAAGCAACCACAATCAAGAAGGGCTGGAGGCATATGAATAAATGTCTCCTAAGACAGTTGAGTAGGGACCAACGTCCTCGCTGGCCTACGCTGACTCCAAAAATAGATAATGGTCAAGTCCCAAGGTAAGTCGGTACCAATGACCTAGTCCAAAACATGACTCTACCCAGGACGTATCGTCGTAGTCGATATCAATGAAGTTATCACATGCCTCGACTACGAAGACAGAAGAGTTGGGGACAAGAAACTCGCCTTCACTCACCGAAGAAATCAAGCCGGCCATTGTACTCCATACGTGGATAGAATACAAGGTCGCCTGCAAGAACCTAAGATATATCGCCATTACCTGGCTTGCCACTGAAACACAAATCCCAAGAGAAGAACTGATGGAAGACCATGAAGATGGTACCTGAGACTCCTAAGGTATTACCCTCGTACAAATACTAGAGCTGCTTTTGGTACTGTGCATGCAATTGTGCTTTGAGCAGTCTGATCCTCTAAGCTCGCGATGGCGATGGGTACTGTGCCAATAGTTGAACATATAGTATTGGCCCTAGCTACTCGTCCACTACTAGAGACGATGACGGGGTACCTCTGCTCGGACTGCTGATTGTACGGGCTGAGTTGGCTACTCAAGGAAGAACCGATGACCATCTGGGAAGAGATTGCTCCCAAGGTTGAAGTTAAGGAGAAGCCACCGTCAGAGAGTAGTAGCATCGGGACTGACCCTCCTGTCCCTATAGAAGACCTCAACCAGAATGAGCCTTCGTATACAAAGTGGCTGAGAGAATGGTACATGGCTCAACGCAACTATGATCCCTGGCTGTGAGGATTCATCGTCTGATTTACGGTCTTTGCTGAGGCCGAAGTCGATTTTCCTTTTTATTGAATATTGAATATTTGTGTTTAAATATTGAATATTTGTGTGAACAATTTGAATGCTTGGGATTATTTGTGTGTTTTGTGTGTTTATTTGTGTGTTGGAATTGTTTGTGTATTTTGTATATTGGAATTGTGTATATTGGAATTGCTTGGGATTATTTGTGTGTTTTGTATATTGGAAATGTGTATATTGGAAATGCCCAGTTTTATGCTATTTATTTTAAAAAAATTCCCAGCTACCGACGGACTGGCGACCAATTACTAACGGACTATCCGTCGCTAACTAGGGGATTCCCAGTTAGCGACGGATGCACGACTAAAAGCCGACGGGTTATCCATCGCCAAGGTTCTGGAATTATGAAAGATTTACAGGATAGGGTCGATGGATATTACGTCGGTACGCCGTCGCTAGTAGTCAGTAAAACACACAATGTTCCGTCGGATACTGGCGACGGATAATCCGTCGCTAAAAGGCCGACCGATTGGCGACGGTCTAACGACGACTCACGACGGAATAACGATGGATTATCCGTCGCTAATGTTCTGGAAATATGAATAATTTACAGAACCGGGTCGACGGATATTCCGTCGGTATTCCGTCGCAAATTCGTCAAAAGGTAGCGACCATTCGCGACTGTTTGGCGACGGAATTTGCGTATCAGAAACTCCCTGATACGCATTTACCGACCAAATAGCGACAGATATATCCGTCGGTAAGTGATACGTCATTACTTCTTTTGATACGTGATTTGACGGTAATCCGTCGGCGAGTCGTCGCAAACTGCACGAGTATGGTTGACGGCAGTCCGTCACTATTTCGTCGCTGGACGACTACTTGCCGACGGATTGCAGTTAGCGACGAGGCTTTTCTCGACGACCTTTTTTAACCAATATCCGTCGACCATCCGTCGGTAATTATATTTACCGATGGATTTTTGACGGATATAGCAGTCGCTAAATCGATGAATTTTTGTAGTGATAGCTAGCCCACAATCCAAACCCAAGGCTTGGTAGGTTCACAATAATTAATTAATAATAAAATTAATCTAAAAATTATATTAATAAATAATAAATTTATTCTAAAATAAAATTAACTAATTAAATAATAATGATCAGAATTAGAAATAAATTACCAATAAATTCAAAATAATTTTATAAATTCCTAAAATTTTAACATTGGTTTCCAAAATAGAATTTCAAATTTAGGTAGTTACAAATATCTACCAAAAACTTACTTTGCTAGTATATAATCAAGTTTGTGGATGACTCCTAGTAGTTCCTGATCCAATCCCCAGTTTTGGAAGGGAGATAAACTTTAATTTGGTGCACATAAGAGAAGATGCACTAAAGCATTTACTAAAAGTTGTATCAGAGCGCAATACTTAGCATCGGAGCTACAGTTTGTGGATGAATCCTAGTAGTTATGATCCAATCCCCATTTTTTATATGTACATTTTTAACAGGCTTACATTAGCACAAAACTTAGCATCAGAGAAGTAATTATAGGAACTTTTGATCATATAAGAACTTTTTGAAATTTTTGAACAAAATAATCATAGCAATCCATCTCAAAGTCATTACATGAGTCCAAAACAAAGTAATTCAGCAAAAATATGTTTTGGGAGCTTGTCGAAATATTAATTTCTAAAAGTCATCTCCTCATGCACCAGTACCAAAAGTTGTGTTGCTTTAGCCTCATCTTTCTTCATCAAACAAGCTTGGGGCAGCATTAGGATCAAGCAAGGGTTCTTAGGTTATCCCGCGATCATATGCATTGTGTTCATTCCATGTCATCCTCCAAAATTTTGATATTGAGCACTTATCACAAAAAAAATTAAAACACATACATTATATATGAGTTCCAGCCAATTATAATAAATCCTACATAACATAAATAATGTTATCTTACCAATAATTATGCAAAGGAAATAGGTTATTGAATTGGATACTCCCAGGGTCTAACCATATTTGTGTTCTATTGATGTACTCCACTCTAAGGTGGTGTTTTGGTTGCTTCTACACTTTCTTGTGTTGGAGATATGCTATTTAATTGGGATTGGGGTGTGTCACTGTTGATAACAGCCTGGAATTTTTTTCTCATAATCAAAATAAAATCATCTGTCATAAAAAACATGAAAGAAAACTCACTTGTGCATTTCCATTTGGAATCTTCTTTTTTGTTATGCCTCCATGTTGATTGAAGTCTTGTACTTCGGGGCCATCCTTTACCTTTCTTATGCTTTGGATCGCGTATCCTCATATTTACAACTTCTTCGTCATCCTCAGCCTCTTCAATCTCTTCAACCTCACCAACTTCTACAACCTCTTTTGATTTGCAATTTGGATGACGCCAACAACTTGGTTCACTAGCTTCGAGCTTCGTTACCTTACGATCTAACCGCTCGATAACAACATTACATTCCTTCTCATTTTTTGCAGCCAAATATGTAGCCTCACTAAATTTTATACACAACTGATTGTAACAGACACTTTCGACATCATTTTTGCAACAACTAAAATTCGCTTTAACCTTCGTACGTGATCATTTTACATCTTTTCTCCACCTCCTTAAGATGTATTTCTATGGAATCATTCTTACACCATTACAGATTAACACCACAATTATATGCTTGCAAAGTATGCTTTTAAACTCGAACATTTGGCAACTACAATAAAAATCAGGTTCACTTTCCTTAAATGAGACAACAAACATCATTCTTTTGTTGAAATCCTCTAACCACACGTCGCCTCGAATGACATGCTTAGTAATGGCCCCTCCTTGATACTGATTATATCTCAATTAATCTTTCTAGTTAATTCGGCTTGAAACTCTTATATTTTGAGAGTGTGTAAACTCCTTAAAATTGCTTCTCGAATGGATACGAAGTTGTAGTGGGAATCAATTTTAAAAATGATTGGGCATCTGCATGTACCTCTTTTTCCACCTTTTTTCTTAGTGCTTGTTCAAACTGCTCTGCAAACTATTTTAAAGATGTCTTTGACATCACAAAATTAGAATGCATTCATGCTTTTGCTGCGTTGAGTTGTTGACATTCCAACCCAAAAGTTGTTCTTCACGAAGCATGGTATCCAATGACCTCTCACAACGTATAATCCTTTCAACCACTCAAATACGTCCATTATATCATCCATTTTAGGCCGTCCAATCCATACCCGTCCAATCTATACTTAGCCACTGTCTCATTCCAACGTTCTTCAAATTATGCTGGACTTTGTGAATCATAGACGACACCTTTTAAAGTAGAAATATAGCCTCTTTTTTCAGTATACTTAATCTTTTCAGGCAACTTCTTCATCACGTGCCACAAACACAACCTGTGCCTTGTAAGGAAAAACTCTCTCAATTGCATTTTGCATGGCTCTATCTTGGTCGGTCCTTGAGGAGCACACCCAGACATGCATTTAAGCCATGTTTTGAATAACCAAATGAAAGATTCTGTATCTTCATTCGAAATAAGCCCACATCCAAGCAAAATTGATTGGTTGTGGTGATTTACCCCAACAAAGGGGGGCAAACGGTATGTCATACTTATTTGTCAAGTAAGTTGTGTCAAAACTGACAACCTTCCCAAATTCTTTATATGCTTCTATATTCCAATCATCTGTCCAAAATATATTTTGTAAATGATCCTCCTCGTCTAATTCAATATCAAAGTAGAAATCAGTGTTCTCTGCAACCTTCTTCGAGAAGTACCTCAAAATTGTTGGTGCATCTCCTTTGCCAAGCGTAGTCATCTTATTACTTCCATCGCATTTCTAGCATCTTTTTCCCTATTCTCACATCCATCATTCTCAAATACCACGAAGGTATAAATTTTGTTCATCTTAATTCTTGCACAGTAATTCATATCAAGCTTGTGTTTCGCATATGCACTGATGCACTTATTGCAGCGGTAGAATCGAACTTTGCTTGGGCTTACCTCGTGATTGTGCTTAAGATCGAGTGTTGTGGTCTTCCATTTTTGTTCATTATCAAACCAAGTAGTTAATTTTACATTGCACCCAATCCTGTAGCTCGCTTGTGGTTTTATTAGATTTTGGCAAGTATTAACATATTTTTCTTGTCGTCCACAACAATAAGTGACACTTATGAGAATCCCATCTTTATTCTTCTTACTACATTTTTTTCTCACAGAAAACCCCACATATCCTTCAAAGATGTTGTACATTTGGTCCGTTGTATCGAACTTCATCCCAATATATGAATTAGTGTCCTTGGACTCCATCCCACTATTTGGTTCACAATCTTCATCTTCAAATGAATTATAATCACACTTGTCTAAAAAATCCTCCTCTATATCTAAAAAGTACATTTATATAATGTAAGAATAATATTATCAAAATTAAAAAGTAAATGAATAATAATCAAAGAGAAGAGGAACACACTAATGAGACATGCCTTTTCTGATTATTTAAATGGATTTATAAATAAGCTATAAAAACTGATTATTTAAATGGAATTGTGAATAAGCTATTCAAACCAAACAAAGGATTTAGTGATAGCCAATGAAATTGATATACATGCAAATTTTCAGGGACAAATAGAAAATTGATTTCATATTCACATTTTTATATGAACATATTATTGTTTGTGTAACCAATGAAATTGATATATATGCAAAATTTCAGTCCAAAGGTGGAGAAAACATATATTAAATTTCTATACTAATTTTTGGATAATAAAAAAGAAATCAAATTGAAGATTAAAGAAAAAAAATCTAATTAATTATGAAACCTAGAAAACCCATGAAAGAGAATGACTTACAAATTCTTCTTTTTCTTCTACCAAAATCCTGCCAGTAGAATCCTAGCTTTTGATCTGGTTTCTACTCCTCTTTTACTTCTTTTTTCCCCTTCTTTGAAGAACCCTAACGTGTCCTTCTATCCTTCAAACAGAGAAGAAGGAAAAATGAAAATATCCTTACCAAAATACTCCTTCTTTTGGCCTGAATTGATATCAACCGTTGATTGAACCATGGTTGGGATGGTTCAGATTGTTAAAGAGTACATCAAGTTGATTTTTTAACAACAAAAGAACAAAAATGGCAGCCCATCTGAGCAATGAGCGAGCATAAAGCATGTATAGAGGGAGTCAAACATCAATTGCGTTTTTTTGTATGTGCAATTTTTATATACAAACTCTATCAACTATGTAGAAATTTCCTTAAAGTACAGTGACAAGTATGATAAAAACTCAATTTTAGAAATTCCCATTGGAGATGGCATAAGCTCCACCAATTCAATAACAGATCTTTATAATTTAGTATGAGTGCAACAATCATTTTAAGCAATTTTTGTATGCAAATATGATAATTTTTTTATGCAAAATCATGATCAAATGCTTAAAGGGTTTCGCATCAACATGTGGATGTTCCTTTAGGAGAAGAGCATTAGCTCAATAGGGAGCCATTCACTTCAGCAGATCCATAACCACCCTCAGTATCATCTCATGCATGTGTCGGATCTTCGCCTGCGCAATCCTCAGTGGGGGCAGATGGTGAGGGGAGATGAGACATTGAGGCCTCCGTACCACCGGCCTGATCCGGGGCGTAGAGCCCACCTGCTACGTGTTCAAGTGCGAGGATGCGGTCACGACTGTACGGCCTCTTCTGCAGATCCTTCGGGCACATCAGTGCGATAACGGTGAGCATGTAGAAAGCTCGCATCGGGAAGCATCCCTGCAGCAAGGGATCTGCCACCTAAAGGAACCGCTTCCGGTCAGCGAGGAAAGGGAAAGGCAGCGACCACACTATCAGATTCCGCTGCCAAAGAGGCTTGGAGAAGTCGAACGCCTTCCGACCCGTGATCAGCTCCAGCAGCAGCACACCATAGCTATACAGGTCGGACTTGACGGTGAGCTTGCCACTCATAGCGTACACGAGAGCGCAGTAGCCATACGTCCCCATCACCGCGGTCAAGATGCGGGTGTTGCCCACGGCCGGTCCGAGCTTGGCCAGCCCGAAATCGGAGAGCTTGGGATTGAAATCATCATCCAACAGAATATTTGCAGATTTCAAGTCGCGATAAATAACAGGCGGCTTGGCCACGTTGTGCAAGTAGGCTATGCCTTTAGCGACGCCGAGCGCAATAATGATCCTCGTATTCCACCCGAGGGGCTCCTTGCCGGGAGGCAGATTGAACAGGTGCCTCTCCAAGCTCCCCTGAGACATGTACTTTTGTACGCGAGCTCCAGGAGGGTGTACTGGTGGGAGCCCTCGCTGCTCTCCTCGACCTTAGGGCTTTCATAGTCGATCGAGTCTGCGATATTGAAGAGGGAATGGACGATGAGGAGATTGCGGGCCCGCCTTCCGGCCATCCTGTGGCGGGGGCTCATGCAGGAGAAGCAACTCATTTCAAACAACTCATGCAAGAATATTGCAACGAGTTGTTTGGTGGCATTCCTTTCCAATAGAGATGGAAGGAACACTTCAATTTTTTACGTAAATGTTTGTTAATGAACATTGCTATTTTGGTATAAAATATTAAAAGAGACAGAGTGGCAACCTTTTAAACCCTCTCTAACTTGAGGAGCGTTCAAGTAATAGAAGAAGTGACCTCCATTTTCGGGATCCATTTCCAGTAATAGAAGAGAGGTAACCTCCATTTTTGTGCTATTAAGACGGTATAAACAACTGAAGCTAACTAATCTTCTAATACGCACTGTCGAAGAAACTATCAGACCAAGGGCGGATCCAAAAACAGTAGCTGGGGGTGGACTACTATTGATTAGTGCATGCTAAGATGATTAATCTATATATAAAAAATCATATATATATATATATATATATATATATATATATATATATATATATATATATATTTTATATATATATATATTATGGAAAATTTTAGGGTCCTTCTACAATACATGGGAAACGTGTCACGGCCCGCACCCTAGAGTAAGGGCACAAGACGTGGGTACGTCCAGCCTACGCCGCAGTGTCGGCGGTAGAACGCTGTCCTAGGTCACAACATCTAACAGTTGAAGGTAAAAACAGTTATACTCCCCGAATGGGGGTGACATAACAGAATATAACTCAATCACAGCTAAGGTAGAACATGAATAAGATAGAATGATAATAGATGATAATATCCAGGAAAGAAACATCACAGAGATACAAATCCAGAATTCTAAGTGTCTATAATAAATACATATCCCAAATCTCTGAAATCCATATACAGTAATCCAAGCAAAGTAAAGACAATCATAGTCTAAGGGAGTGTCATCTACTGCTAGTGGATCCTGCTGCTGGTCCAAGTCCAGGCACTCGTCTAGTGTAGCACCGTAGTAGGTAGGGCAGAACGCCTCAGCCTCGTCCTCTGTAATATTTCAACAGGTCCAGTCAGCCTCGTCCTCTGTAATATTGCAGCAGTATGGCACGTCTGGCGGAAAAGAAATAGGCGCATTTTCGAGTCTATATTGACATCCGATAGGGGTATTCTGAGTAATATTGAATACGACATAGCATGTATGAGAGTTTCGGGGCCGGTTAATTACACTGGCTGAGTTGTACTGATATTTACTCAATAAAATCACCTTTTCCAAATATATATATATATATATATATATATATATATATATATATATATATATATATATATATATGGAAAAAATTTCAATACATCCCAAACAATTGCATTGAAAATGCATTGGAAATTGTGAAAGATGTTTACTTTGATTTCGACTTTACCTGTTACTTTGACTTTGGCTTTAATCTGAACCATTGGATCAACATCCAATGATTCAGATTTGGGATGTATCGATACAAATTTTTACATGGGATGTATTGAAATTTTATATATATATATATATATATATATATATATATATATATATATATATATTTGGAAAAGGTGATTTTATTGAGTAAATATCAGTACAACTCAGCCAGTATAATTAACCGGCCCCGAAACTCTCATACATGCTATGTCGTATTCAATATTACTCAGAATACCCCTATCGGATGTCAATATAGACTCGAAAATGCGCCTATTTCTTTTCCGCCAGACGTGCCATACTGCTGCAGCTAGCCTGATTCTAGCTCCCGATACCAAAGCGCACCATTGGATCTCCTCCTTTTTATATTCTGTATCACTTCGTCAATATCATATTCCTCGCTGGGGAGAAGCTGTATAGCGGACTCTTGCTGTTGCCATATACATTTGGATAACTTGCATTTGAAGAACACATGTTTTATGGATTCCGATTCTTGACCACATAGCACACATACATCACTTTCTGTTTGCACTCCAAACCGGGCCAGCCGATCCTGAGTGAAGAGTCTTCCGCGGAGAAGCTTATATAAGCATAGTTGCATCTTTCTAGGACTTCCATTACACCAAACTAGCTCGGCTTCCTCCCAAGTTTCAGATGGACTCCCAGCCTGCTTGTATGCAACATTGGCCTGGAAAGTACCTTTGGCCATGGCGAGTCCGCCTAGATTCAGGTGTCCGCTAGTAGGGAGCGATCAATACGAATACGGTGAATCCACGCCAGCTGGGATTGGGCGAACCTGTTATTCCCCACTCGCCATGCTCCTTCGTGGAGGATAGACTCCACGCTGACGCCCGTGTATGCCTCCGGGGAAGCGTGGTTGCCAACCCAACCGAGCAGGCCTTTGTGTTGGATCCACATATCCAACCAGAGATCCGTACTCCTATCATCCTTGATAACTCGCTCAAGACGGAGGCTGACATCCGCCCTGTGCCGAAGTATATGCTTGAAGGTGAAAGATTCGTTATTTGACGAAGTGTATGTCCAGAATTTTTTTGACTTCAAGTACCGATTCTGGAGCCAACGTGCCCACAAGGATTCTCCATTAAGGAATCTCCAAACCAGCTTCCATCTCGCCATTTTTCGTATGGTACGCAGGGAGCGGAGTCCAACTCCTCCTTCCTCTTTTGGTCGACATAGGTCTGTCTAGGCTATTGCATGAATCCCTCCTCTCCATATGAAGTCAGCACACTGTTTATCCAATTTGTCTATGGTAGATAGCGGAAGCATGATAGATTGCAGCCAGAAACTCGCCATGGAAGCTATCACAGAACGAACTAACTCGATCCTCCCGTCGAATGATAAGTTCTTCGCCTGCCAACCCTCCAGCCATCTCTGAGCAAATTCCAATATACTAGAGCACTCCGTAGCCTTTGCATAATTAACCGATAAGGGGATACCCATGTATTTCACTGGCAAAATTCCCCTAGTAATCCCAATCATGGCTGCTTTCTCCTCTTGTTGTGGGCACTTTTTGTTAAAGAAGATCGTGCTTTTATCTTTGTTCAATTGGAGCCCTGACAATTTGCCAAATCTCTCCATAATCCCATTAAGTGTGTTCATTCCAACATCAGAAGGAGTAATGAAAACTAACAGATCATCTGCATAGATAAGATGTGTGACCTGAGGATGTATTTGTTGATATAATGGGACGATCATACCTCTGCTCACCTCAATGTCCATTAGGCAGGTAAAGTACTCCATAACCAGAGTAAAGAGGTACGGGGAAAGCAGACAACCCTGTCGAATGCCCCTGTTACTCTGGAAATATTCGTAGGGTTGTCCCTTGATCAAGGCAGAAACTGGCTGACGAAATACATTCACGAACACATGCTACCCAAGACCGGACAAAGCCTATAGCTAACATAATATGGCATAGGAAGTCCTTGTTCACCGTATCGTATGCCTTCCGCAGATCTAACTTGATGCAAGCTTTGTTGGCCCCTGGTTTGTTGAACTCCCGAACTAACTTGTGCCCATCAGACTATGTTCAGCAATAGCCCGACCCTTAATGAATGCAGCCTAGTTTTTTGAAACCAGACCTTGCATCACCGCCTCCATTCTTCGACACATCAGATGTGTAATTAACTTGTATAAAAATTGTAATAGAAGATGGGTCTAAAATCTGTCAATGAAGTAGCTCCTTCTTTCATCGTGACGAGCGTCAAAAAAGTGTGATTAATCTCTTTGAGGAGCTGGCCGTTAATAAGAAAATCTCCGATGATCTCCACTATGTCTTCTTTGAGTTCGTTCTAGTGGGTTTGGAAGAATTTACTACTGAACCTGTCTGGACCTGGCACTTTGTTTGGGTTGGCCTACTTAATAATATCTGCTACTTCCGCCTCAGATACTGGAGCTAATAACAATTGGTTTCCCCTCTCCGTCATGAGTTTTTTGCATGTGATCTCTGGAAACGAATTAGGATAGTCATTTTGATTAAACAGATTGGTATAGAACCTTACCGCTTCGGCTTGGATGTCTGTATGGGAAGTTACTGGAGCACCGTCCGGCCCAATGAGCTAGTGAATGTTATTCCGACTTTGCCGTGCCCGTACAACATTATAGAAAAACTTAGTACATTTATCGCCGTCTAGTAACCACCCGCATTTCACTCTTTGAGCGATCTAGATTTCTTCTATAGCCCGTAGCTTCCCAACTTCACTCAGCAGGACTCTTTCGCGGGAGGCAAGGTCTTCATTGAGTATGTCTCCATCCAGCGTGGCTTGGATCTCGTGTAGGCGAGCTTCTTTGGCCGATAGGTCACTGATAGGGGCATTGGCGCACCATAAGCGGAGTGCAGCCTTCACCCGCTGTAATTTTTTAATCATCCTGAACTGTGGATATCTCGCAACCTCTGGCGAAAGAGCCGACATAACTGTATCAGCAAACCCATCCTTCATATACCATGAATTATTGTAACAGAAGGGTCGAGTCTTCCGCTCCGGGGCCTTCGAGATCAGAATCTTCAATGGGGAATGATCGCTTGTACCTGCCGTGAGCCCTTCGACGTTTATGTGAGGAAAGGCATCAAGCCAGTAGCTATTACCGAACGCTCGGTCCAGTTGGCAAGCTACCCTCTTGTGTACATATTTGTTATTCCACGTCCATAGATGACCCGACCGCTCCAGGCTTCTTAGACCTGACTGGAGTATGCAATCCTGAAATTCTTTCATAATGGGGTCAGGGACTCTTCTTCCCCCGATTTTCTCATGGCCGAAGAAAATGGCGTTGAAGTCCCTGACCACTAGAATTGGGAGTTTCCCGTTGATTTCTGCTGCCTGGCTAAGTAGAGTAATGTTGGACCACATAGTTCTACGGCTCATACGATCATTATGCCCGTAGATGGCACATAAGATGAATTGAAAGCCTCCTGCATTCGAGAATTTAGTAGAAATAATTTGTTCATCTTTAAATAGTACCTGACCGTCCCAGGCTCCCTTATCCTATCGGACCCATATTCGGGCCATATCGCACAACTGCAGGTTATTAACCTGCTCCCAGCTCGTAGGTGTTCGTCTCGTCATGATGCGCTCCGCTTTGATTTTTGTTTCTAACAGTACACTAATGTAACAATGGTTACTTTTCAGAACCTCAGAGATCTCCCTCCACCGTTCGATCAAACAAGCACCTCGAGCATTCCAGGCTATGATCGACATTGATCGGGGTCTATGTCCCCTTGATTATCACGACATCGACCACTAGGGGAATGTTGTGGTTCATGCACTACCAACTGTAGAGTCCGGTTGTCGTGTTCTTCTGTACTGTCTTCTTCCATAGAACGTAACAGGGCTGCCCATTTGGGGTTGTCACGAACAAGTGCTTCGTCATCACGGACATCTGCTCGTGTTTCCCCTGCATGTCTCTTCCTTCTATTATTCGTATGCCCGCTCGAATGTACTTTGGACCCTGCTTTATCGCCCCTAATGCCCGAGGATGAGCGATGCCGTGGCTGAGTTCTAGAGGGTCCTCCTTCACTCGTATTGAACACTACTATTGTAATTCCTCGCTCCGTACGGTGCATTATGATGAGTCGTTGACTCGAAGAGTTACGTTAACCCGATAAAGTATCGATGCAAGCCTAAGTTCGGTTGGAGCAAAGTATTGACTTTAGTTGATCTGGTGTGCAGGCTATACTTTTACGCTGGACGATAAGAGGTCAGCATTTTGCCTTATTCAGTAAAGTGTCCGCGAAACCAAATCGTCGCCTTGCAACGGAGTGTGGCATGGGCACGATAGGCCAAATAAATCGAGTAGTTCAAAGGAATAGCTAAGTCCGAGAGATTGCTATGCAACTAAGTTATGGAATCGAGCTGCTTCAGCTCGGCGAAACGACAAGGCGTATCGGCTTAAGGTGGGCGGGTTCTTGACTCTCTCTCCCTATTCCTTCACGTCTAATAAAATATATCCTTGTATGCGTAAGTTGCTGCCAAGTAAGCGAGCGTGGCTCGAACGGTTAAAGGTCTTAGTATGTGTTGAACATTAAGATAGAACATTGAATATTGAACAATTGAAGCGACGTACATCAAGTGTACGGGTCGCGGTAGGGCGGTGGTGGTAGCACATTGAAAGACTATATAGAGATGTGCATCACGTGCACGACTCCGAGAATATTGAACAATAAGTCGAAAACATTGATTATGGCATTAAGCGTACCCTCGTGCATGGAAGCTATGAAATGACTAAGTAACTACGGTACGGCTGTATGTGAATAACTTATGAATGGAATGCATCGAGTATAAGTATAAGAATTCTAAGCCGTTGGACGTCGTGCATCAATACGAATGTGTTGGGGCATAATGCCAATGGAACTTGAGATAGAGAACGTGAATATGTTTACGGAACATGACTATGTTTACGGAAGGGACTATGTTTATGGAACGTGTGACTTGTTGAAATGATATGACTTGTATGCTATGGTGCGTATTGTATGGTCAATGGACTCGAATGGCCCATATACGGGTGCGGCTTCCTTCGGACGGTTACGACCGGGGCACCGGGACCGTTCGGCCTAGGAGAGAATTATGCATGGTATTTATGGTGCACATCATTCGGACAGTTTGCGACCGGCCAGTGTTATGATAATCTATGATATAAGTAAGTTTGGGATCCTTCGGATATTGGGCTAGCAACCCGTATCGAAGCGATCATAGGCTTACACATAAGGATGCCAAGTCCATTACGGTACGAAACACCGTGACCTTCATATAGATAGGGCCGGTGGGCTGAGATTGAGTTGGGTGCAGGCACAGGGCCTGTCACCCTTATGTATATGTATTAAGTTTATGGTCGGTTGATTGCGTAAATTGTATGAGTTGTTATGTAAAATTTTGACCATTGAAGGCTAGGGAAAAAGGGGACGGAGATGAGCATGATCACTATGTTATGTTCATATTATGTCTAACTATATCTGCCGCAGGGACACGATATGGGACACATTTATATTAAGTTGCCATGTATTGAATATTGCCATGAAACTGATCCTAAGGCTAATTAGAAAGACTACCAAATAATGTTGCATGTTTCACTAAAATTACTTAGTGTTTGGTTTGGGTGCGGGTGGGTCTTGATCAGTACAGCGAGGACAAAAGCACTAATCCCCCACTAGTTTGTGTGCAGTTTCAGGTATGTTCGGCTTGGGGTGGAGCTTGGCTTGGACGCGTCGAGGCATGGAGTCCTTAGCGTTCAAGAAGAGTTACCGCATAGGCGTTCGGACTTACAACATGGAGATGTTCGGCCGAAGACTACTTGTTGGCTATAAAGAAGCATAATGTATGGAACAATGCAATCCTTTGTGAGCTAGAGAGATCATGAGCATTGTAGCTAATTGGCATATTTAGTTGGGCTATTCAAGCCTTTGTAACCTTCAGTTCATTATTAATAAAAGAGATTCTTATGTTATACTTGTTTTCTTCCGCTGCTTATGTTATCAATTTTAGATAAATACTATGTGAACCTGTTATGTTGCCTTGTACGAGCGCAACTCCAGGCTCTTGCGGCATCACGCCCTAGCGAGGACGATGATTCAGGTGAAATCTAGCGAGGACGAGCGATTTCCCGGATCGGGGAATGACAAGTTGGTATCAGAGCGGTTCCATCCTCTGGACCATGAATGAATCTCTTTGATCCTCAGTTGCTTCGATATCGAAAATCGGTTGACTGTAAGTTGTTTTCGCAACCGCATGGCTCATGGATTTGCTCGACGCTACATTGGATTTTCCATACAATAAGTCTATATTAAGTGCGTACGTCTGCCACAAGTATGTCGTGACTATCATGCTATCTCTGGGTGCCATCGAAGAATATTGGTTGCACGAAGTACAACGAGTTATGAGATGTTGGTTTTCCGAAGTGCAACAAAGTTGCGAGTCCTTGGTCGTACGGAGTGCAATGAATATGGTGATGTTGGTTGCATGAAGTGCAATGATATACATATTGTTGATCGCACGAAGTACGAGGAGTCATGTGTTGTTGGTCGTACGAAGTACGAAGAGATACATGTTGTTGGTTGCACGAAGTACAACGAGTCGATATATGAGGCGATGCGTGTTACGTGGCTATGAGAATGGTTATGTATTGTTGGTTGCACAGAGTGCAGCAAGTCATGAATCGTTCGTTGCATCGGTACAACGAGTCGATATGGTGTGTGTTGTATGGCTATGCTGATGGATAGCGATATGTTGCACGAGATTGAGTAAAGAGCTTAACTATCGAGAATGAGTTGTTGCACGAGTTGTAATGAGTAAGATTGGAAGATCACGGATGCAATAGTAACGAGTCGAGTTGGTCGCTAAGTTGAGTGGAGTAGGCGAACTTGTATGTTGGCCGCATTGAATCGAGTTTGAGTAGGCGAACGCTTATGTTGGCCGAATGTCGCGTTGAGCTTTGAGTAAGCGAATGTCGCGTATGTGATCGATGTGATCGCTAAGGCACGGTTAGATTTGAATGTATGTCAAACTTGAGCGAATGACCGTGCATGTTGGTTTAGTTGTTGTACTAATTCGATTAAGCGAATGCTAGGGCTGGGATCGAAAAGATCGCCACGGGATAGTTGATTGGAAATAGTTGTCGGACCTATGCGGAGTGTAAAGTCGAGTAATGACTCAATTTCGAGTGGTATATACAATACTACTAGTGCGATCAGTGTAGCGAAGTATTGTATCGATAACGATAGGCTCGATTCTGAGTGGTATATGCAATACCACTTAGCGATAGCTATGTTAAGCCCTTGGTGACTTGCAATATATTACGTCGAGACGATTGTGTCGGTTATGATAGGTTTGTCCGCAACGAAAGGAGTAGTATCGAGACTCGAGCGGGAATGACTTAATAGAAGTCGATGCAAGTATGCTTCGATGAATCCAGTTGAATAATTATGTACGAAGTCGTACCCAGGTATGATACGTCGGACGAGGATTCGTTAAGTGTAAGTCGAACGATAGGCTGATGCATAGCGAAGGAATTTGCGTTGAGGAAATAGTCGACTCGGTCGAATTTACATTGGACTAGTACGACGACTTGTTCGGAAAGAGTTGAGTAGGTATGAAGTAATCGTACAAAAAGAAATTGAGTTAGCGCGAGGAGTCGGTAGCACGAGTGGGTAGTGCGAGTTAGGGATATGAGAATGAATATGTGAATTGGAAATTATATCGCAATGATGGTAGTTAGTTACAACTGAATAGATTTGATACGCGTAAGACTTGATTCGTATTCGAGTTCGGATAACGGCAATGATTGTAACGAATTGGAGCTTATGAGAGAGGAAGATGTTCAAGTTATGCATATCGACGATGGTATTGAGGCGTATCAAAGACGATATGCAATAACTCGGGGATACTCTGATCAAATGAACGAAAATTATATTGAGCATTGTTGTTAGATGAATAAGATGTAAGTTGAGTTGATGGCAGTTTGGATGATAACGGTAGGAGTGCTTCGTAGAATTTGAGAGTAGATGGATGTTACTCGAATAAAAACGGAAGTGTCTTGATTGTTTCGAGGATAACTCAAGCATCGCACATGCGTCACGCCCAATTGGAGAGATCATTCCGCGTGAGCGCTGGTATGGTGATTCATACAGCGGGGATGATCAAACTTACAAGGCATGGCAAATTGGATTTGACTTGTGGTTTGATGCGAAAGTTGTTCGAGGATGGTTTTGATGAGTATGGAATGTATCGAACTATGATCACGAATAGGTAAACTCAGACTTGAGGCGAGTAGATGTCATATGACTAGCAAAAATTGTCACGACCCGCACCCTGTATAGGGGCACGAGAAGTGGTTACGTCCAGCCTACGCCGCAGTGTCGGCGGTAGTAAGCTGTTCTAGGTTGCTAACTAATCTCATGCAGTGAATATAAAAGTACTTGTCCAGATATCAGCTCCGAATGGAGGGCAAGTAAAAGGGTATGATCTACTCAAACACAGTCTAAGCACGAAAAGATAACACAGAAGTTATACCTAAGGAATTAAAGACAATAACAACTAACTGCTAAATAAAACTCCAATATCTCAAACCAACTTAATACAGACTCAATATCTTAACTTTAATACAACAAGCCAAAACATGAAAGCTAAAGTAGTCTACTAGCTAATCTCCTGAATCACTCCTGAGAGTCAGAACCAAAGGTAGCTAATCCCTCGCCAGGTCCATGGTAAGCAGGGCATGTGTCCTCAGGATTATCATCTGTAATATTTTCAACAGGTCCAATCAGGACGGGAACGAGCACAACTCATCAAGAAAAACCCAAGTAAATGACAAAGAACTATAAAGCAGTTATAGACAGTTTTATTGATGAGCATGGCAGTTTTATATATGTAATAATAGCATAGAGAAACAGTAAGATACAAGGAAAGAAAGGTAACTAAAATAAGAGAAGAATCATGGCAATGGAGACTGTAATAAAAGCTAACTGAACTAGAATATCATGTGTGAGTCCAGACAGTACGATATAAGTCTAAAGTAATCCCAGTGTGAGTCCAGTCCATATAATCTGATACCAGATAATTTCCAGTACAAGATGAGTCCAACAGTGATCAATGAAACCAGGGTGAGTCCAACTATGATCTAACAGTGTGTTTTAAAATACCGAGGTCGACATGCAAACGGCTGTAGGTATCAGGCACATCTCTCACTGATCGGGCAAGAGATGGCTATGCTTCCGGTAGATTCCAGTAGGAGATTCCGGATTTGGGGTATGTCTACATGTCTTACTCAATATTTCCCCGCCCAGCAAGTGAATCCAAAATCGACAAAAAGAATCGAGATGAGTCTGGCCAATACGTGATGATTCCAGAAATGATTCCGGAATGATACTAATGACTCCAGTAATAGAGGCCAGCAAGTAAGGTATGTGTCGATACATGAATCCAGAAATATCCATACGTGTTGATACAGAGAATCATATAGAACTAACTAGAACTGAAATACAGTAATCGACAAATAAATGAGAGAACTATCAGAGAATGTACTCGCCTGTTACTCTGGAAAGAGTAGTATAATATCAGATGTCTGTACCAGGGTCACAATGTCCTAAAATAGAGCAATACAGTTATGACATGTCCAAAATGAAGGTAAATGAAATCTACGATGCAATCTATATGAATTCTAAGCCAATCTAAGTCAAAGTCAAACTTGGTCAACACTACAGTCAAACTAAGTCAAATTAAGTCATACTAGGTTACAAGAAGTTAAACTAAGTCATACAAGGTCAAACAAGGGTAAACAAGTCTAATCTAGGTTAAAGTCAACTCTTGGTCAAATATTCTAGCCAACTAGTTAAGTTATCTAGGGTTTAGTCAACAATGGTCAGATTAGTCAATACTAGTCAACATGGTCAAAGTCTAGGTCAATCTTAGACTAACTAAGGTTTTGGTTAATCATAGACTAGTCAATAAGATAATTAGGTTAATCTTGACTAATGGTCAACATCCAGTCAAACCCTATAAGGCTAACTCAAAACCAAACATAGGCTAACCTGTCTTAGGATACCTAAGATACTATACCACAATGTTAAGAAATAACCAATTTTCTGTACAAAGTATATCACACATAAATACATATATTATAATACCAACCTTAATCCTATATTCAAGCTAATTCCATACTCCAACTCAAGTCATGACTCAACCCTAAGTATCTCACTTAACCCCATACATATCTTCATCTATATAGGATTACCCTCATAATCTACATGGTTAACCTAATCATCTAGTTAGGGTTTAGTCAAACCTTAGTCAAATAGTCATCTAAAATCCATCTAAGTCAATTCTAGGTCAATTAGGTCAAGTTTGACCTATAGTTGACTTTGGTCAACAATGGTCAACAAGGGTCAACTTGCTAGTTAAACTAGGTCTACTAGACCTATTGGTCAATCCTAACTTGCTACTAACCATAGGCTACTAATCCTAGGGCACTATGACATATATACATTACATATATACATAGGCCATAGGCTAAGATATCAAGGACACTACCACATATATATAGGTACCTTAGATATATACTCATATCTATACAATACATATAACCTACATATATCCCAATATACAACCACTATATATAATACCATATATATATATACATTCATATAACATACATATATATATAATACCCTATATATATATATATAACATATATATATATATATATATATATATCATATATAACATATATACATATATATAGGTAGAGAGAGAGAGAGAGTGAATTAGAGAGAGAGATGAATGGGAGGGTGAGTGTCAGGGTTAGGATTAGGGTAGTGGGGTGTGTTTGACACAGTGAGAGAGAGGGGGGGTTTCCTGTTCTCAGTAAACTGAGAACAAACACACACACACATATGTATATATACATATATACATATATACCTATATATACACACTCACATACTCACATACACACACATATACTTATATACATATGTATACAGTACATATATAGACCAATATGCGTATATATATCAATCAAAATCGATTTAAAAATGGATTTTATAAACTGAAAAATACCAATCTTCACTGTTCATTTCTGAATACTGGTATAAACCCAAAATCCGATACAAAACCTAGCTAAGATGCCCATACAGTGGTTGGTAATTGTGTCCCCCTGTGTACACGTGTCGTGTGTGTCCATGGGAGTCCACCACGACACGACACGGCGTGTCCAGGAGCCTAAAACCCAAATTGGGTAAATTTCAGACTGTGCACTGTGTCACAGCGTCGTGCAGAGATGCACACGCGTGTAGGACACGATACACGTGTCCTCGTGTCTCGTGCACACGTGTGTAGGTTCGTCTAGGGTTGGTGCACGTGTCCAACACCCTGATTTGTGTCCACGTGGTGTCTACACTCGACACGACACGCGTATCAGTGGGCGTTTTCACACGCGCACAGCACAGGCACGGGTCGGTGCGATCGAGTTTTCTCTCGATTCACTAGACCAATACGCCCAAAATTTTGTGTGTAGTGTGTCAGACACTAGGCGAACGTGTCCACAAAAAATCAGGCCATGAGAGGCCGTGTCGTGTCCTGTGTCGCCCTCGAGTAGCAGGGGAGAACACAGGCACAGTGCACTGCCTCGTGCAGCGAGGACAGAGCCTCGTGGACACGACACACGCATCAATACGTGTCGTGCTCGTGTCAGGGGGTAGCCTAGGTCTAGGGCTAGGGATTAGGCATGACACTTTGTGTCCAAGTCGTGTCTAGACACGACACGAAGCCCGTGTCAGTGCGTGTTTTAACACTGTGTGCAGTGTAAACCAAACCAGTGCGCGTGTGATTACGTGTCCGATACGACACGAGATGACATGGCACTTGGGGGCTGACATGTCAGTCATGTCCCCTTCGTGTCCACCAAAATTGGTGTGTCGAAGTGTCGTATTCAGTGAGAAATGGGGCTCGAGCAACAGGACACAGTGTATGTGTGTGTGCAGTGTATTCGTGTCCGTTTTGGACACAGACACGACTCGGATTCGTGCTCAGTCCTAGGGTTTCGTGATCTACAAGTCTAGGGCTATCCAAATATGTAATTTGTTTTGGAAAATAACAAAGTTTAATCCTAAGTGGCATTTCACCAAACACTGAAATCAAGAGACAGACACGTGTCCGATACGGACACCAAACCAAGTCTAAATCCTACCAAACTTGACCCACAGTTCCCTAGTACCTAGATGCATGCAACTATGAAGAGAAAACACAATATTAATAGGTTTTAGGACATGTTACCTATGAGTGCAAAATCCTCAAATATAGGCCTATTTGAATGAAATCCTCCTTCGACTCCTAATGTCCAAAGCTTCACGAATCCTTGCTAGCAAGCCACCATTGGCATCCTCTAGTATAGGGGAGTCTAATGCAAGAAACTAGACTCAATTTGGAGTTGAAATGGTTAAATGGTGAAGGGTTGAAATTGTAGGAAAAACTAGGTTTTTGTGTAATGGAAAAATGACATGAATGAAAGGGGGGGTGTTTATATAGGATGGGGGTAGGGTGTGGCTGCCATGGGGGGGGTAGGGTAGATATTTAGGGTTCCTTTACACCTTGCTAACTTAGCTCCTAAGGCTTGGACCAAGTAGATATTTCTAGGTTTCATGAAAATATTTATAAAGTAAATATCTAAGATATTTCAATCCTAAGATATTTACAACATAAAGTAAATATCTACACTTAGTCTTCTAGGTTAGTGGCTAACCCCTAGATTAGGCTAAACTAGGTTAGGAGCTAACATGACACTAATCAAATAATTAAATAATAATAAAAACACATAAATCCAAATAATTTCTAATAAATCCTAGAAAATTACCAAAATACCCTTTAGGCTAAACAGTCCTAATTTGATGTTCTAAACCTATGATTAGGCTCACATGATCATGGTTAGTCTCTAGGTTATAAAATCTCTAGGGTTTACACTAGGGTTACACTAGTAAAATCACAAAGTCATAAGCCATGACTTAGAAAATAATTTTAAATTAACTAAAATTACCAAAAATCATATCATGACTAAATTACCATTAATAAATAATAAAAATAATAAATTTTCAAAAAGTCCCAATTTCAGAAAACTGGGTCTTACAAGTCTACCCTCCTTAGAGAAATTTCGTCCTCGAAATTAAGATAGTCGTACTCCTTCTAGGTCAAACCCCCAGTCAATCAGAGTCAAAAGATAACATGCAATCATAGTCCTACTGGTCGTGATTCCACAGTCTCGAACAGGGTAACTACACTATCTAGCATATCACAAGCATATTCTGACAGGTACTAATGGAATCATACAACAAGATGGGAAATGAAGGACAGAAAAGATAAACCTGCTAACCCGTCACCTGCAGCGTTGGTCTCCTCGACCGTCATCGCAAAAGCTCCACCCCTATGGTGCTGAGCTACAGGTGGCCTAGCCCCCATATATGGAGGTGCAATAGGACAATCCATCTTCTGGTGAGTATCAGACCCACAGGTATAGCAAACCTTCAGCCTCTTCCTACACTGCTCCCTGATGTGTCCCTGCTTCCTGCAGTATGAACAACTGATCGTCTTCGGGTCCTGACCTCGATACTGATGCTGTCGGGGTCCCGGGGCTCTAACTGGCGGGATCAAATGATGTGGTGTGGGAGGATGATATATCTGCTGGGGTAGCGTCGGCACTTTCTGCTGGAAAGCCTGACGCTTGGAGGGTCCCTCAATGTGTACAGAAGCCGGCCTCTTGCAAGACAGAAGACGGTCCTCGATACTCCGGGCTAACTCTAAGCTCTGGTAGTAGTCAGTCATACCGTTTGCCACTATAAGAATGCCAATGTCTGGAACTAGACCACGGCAAAACCTACGCGTCATCTCCTCAGGGTCAGCAACTAGGCTAGGAGCGAAACGGCTCAGGCGACTAAACTCTGCCGCATACTCATCGACAGAACGGTTCCCCTGCTGGATGTTCTGGAATCGTAGCCCCATGGCTACCCTAGCGGTGGTCGAGAAGAATTTCTTCTTGAACTGGGTCTTAAACTGATCCCAGGTGGCTCTACCTCTCGCGAACAACGGCTCATTCCGGAACCAAACTCCTGCCAAGTCTATCAGCAAAAATCCCGCTGCCTCGACCTGGAGGTCATCCGGCATCCTAACTCCAATGAGCTTCCTCTCTACCGAGTCTAACCAGTCATCTGCTACTACTATGCCCTCAGTCCCTAAGAACTCCTTGGGATTCAGACCCATGAAGTCCTTGATCGTTCCTGCTCTCTGCCGCGGCTCTACAGGTGGTGGGACCACGGTACGTCCCTCAGAATGCTCCATGCTCTGGCGGAGTAGGGTGGTCTGCTCCTGATGGGTTGCTAGGAACCCCTGGATCAGAATGAGCAGTTGGTTCCCGTCGAGTGTGACGGAAGCCTGGGTAGGTATAGTGATAGGGGGTGGTGGAAGTATCAGGTCCTGCTGGGCCTGGGATGTGGAAGGTGGTTGTGGTATCTGGGTTTGTGGATCTGTGGAGTAGAGGAATGTGGTAGGTGGAGGTGGAGGTGTATCAGTCAACTGGTCAGCTGACTGGATAGGGAGCGTGCCATTCTCAGGTGAGACATACCGGGATGAACGAGTAAGCACCATCTAATTACAATAAAAAGACTTATAAGGACTCTTTAAGCAAAACAATCATAGACAAGAAAATCAAATTATAATAGCAAGCATGGGATGTATTTCCTATGTTGCAATCCTAGTATTCCTCTAGGTGTTCTAAGCGTCATTCCTAATGTTGTCTAATTATCTTAAGTTCCTAATTGCAGGCATGCTTGGTACAATAACGTAACCAAACAATTTAGTCGACAGACCTGCATGGGCCACCACTAAAAACGTGTCACGACCCGCACCCTGTATAGGGGCACGAGAAGTGGTTACGTCCAGCCTACGCCGCAGTGTCGGCGGTAGTAAGCTGTTCTAGGTTGCTAACTAATCTCATGCAGTGAATATAAAAGTACTTGTCCAGATATCAGCTCCGAATGGAGGGCAAGTAAAAGGGTATGATCTACTCAAACACAGTCTAAGCACGAAAAGATAACACAGAAGTTATACCTAAGGAATTAAAGACAACAACAACTAACTGCTAAATAAAACTCCAATATCTCAAACCAACTTAATACAGACTCAATATCTTAACTTTAATACAACAAGCCAAAACATGAAAGCTAAAGTAGTCTACTAGCTAATCTCCTGAATCACTTCTGAGAGTCAGAACCAAAGGTAGCTAATCCCTCGCCAGGTCCATGGTAAGCAGGGCATGTGTCCTCAGGATTATCATCTGTAATATTTTCAACAGGTCCAATCAGGACGGGAACGAGCACAACTCATCAAGAAAAACCCAAGTAAATGACAAAGAACTATAAAGCAGTTATAGACAGTTTTATTGATGAGCATGGCAGTTTTATACATGTAATAATAGCATAGAGAAATAGTAAGATACAAGGAAAGAAAGGTAACTAAAATAAGAGAAGAATCATGGCAATGGAGACTGTAATAAAAGCTAACTGAACTAGAATATCATGTGTGAATCCAGACAGTACGATATAAGTCTAAAGTAATCCCAGTGTGAGTCCAGTCCATATAATCTGATACCAGATAATTTCCAGTACAAGATGAGTCCAACAGTGATCAATGAAACCAGGGTGAGTCCAACTATGATCTAACAGTGTGTTTTAAAATACCGAGGTCGACATGCAAACGGCTGTAGGTATCAGGCACATCTCTTACTGATCGGGCAAGAGATGGCTATGCTTCCGGTAGATTCCAGTAGGAGATTCCGGATTTGGGGTATGTCTACATGTCTTACTCAATATTTCCCCGCCCAGCAAGTGAATCCAAAATCGACAAAAAGAATCGAGATGAGTCTGGCCAATACGTGATGATTCCAGAAATGATTCCGGAATGATACTAATGACTCCAGTAATAGAGGCCAGCAAGTAAGGTATGTGTCGATACATGAATCCAGAAATATCCATACGTGTTGATACAGAGAATCATATAGAACTAACTAGAACTGAAATACAGTAATCGACAAATAAATGAGAGAACTATCAGAGAATGTACTCGCCTGTTACTCTGGAAAGAGTAGTATAATATCAGATGTCTGTACCAGGGTCACAATGTCCTAAAATAGAGCAATACAGTTATGACATGTCCAAAATGAAGGTAAATGAAATCTACGATGCAATCTATATGAATTCTAAGCCAATCTAAGTCAAAGTCAAACTTGGTCAACACTACAGTCAAACTAAGTCAAATTAAGTCATACTAGGTTACAAGAAGTTAAACTAAGTCATACAAGGTCAAACAAGGGTAAACAAGTCTAATCTAGGTTAAAGTCAACTCTTGGTCAAATATTCTAGCCAACTAGTTAAGTTATCTAGGGTTTAGTCAACAATGGTCAGATTAGTCAATACTAGTCAACATGGTCAAAGTCTAGGTCAATCTTAGACTAACTAAGGTTTTGGTTAATCATAGACTAGTCAATAAGATAATTAGGTTAATCTTGACTAATGGTCAACATCCAGTCAAACCCTATAAGGCTAACTCAAAACCAAACATAGGCTAACCTGTCTTAGGATACCTAAGATACTATACCACAATGTTAAGAAATAACCAATTTTCTGTACAAAGTATATCACACATAAATACATATATTATAATACCAACCTTAATCCTATATTCAAGCTAATTCCATACTCCAACTCAAGTCATGACTCAACCCTAAGTATCTCACTTAACCCCATACATATCTTCATCTATATAGGATTACCCTCATAATCTACATGGTTAACCTAATCATCTAGTTAGGGTTTAGTCAAACCTTAGTCAAATAGTCATCTAAAATCCATCTAAGTCAATTCTAGGTCAATTAGGTCAAGTTTGACCTATAGTTGACTTTGGTCAACAATGGTCAACAAGGGTCAACTTGCTAGTTAAACTAGGTCTACTAGACCTATTGGTCAATCCTAACTTGCTACTAACCATAGGCTACTAATCCTAGGGCACTATGACATATATACATTACATATATACATAGGCCATAGGCTAAGATATCAAGGACACTACCACATATATATAGGTACCTTAGATATATACTCATATCTATACAATACATATAACCTACATATATATCCCAATATACAACCACTATATATAATACCATATATATATATACATTCATATAACATACATATATATATATAATACCCTATATATATATATATAACATATATATATATATATATATATATATATATATATATATATATATATATCATATATAACATATATACATATATAGGTAGAGAGAGAGAGAGTGAATTAGAGAGAGAGATGAATGGGAGGGTGAGTGTCAGGGTTAGGATTAGGGTAGTGGGGTGTGTTTGACACAGTGAGAGAGAGGGGGGGTTTCCTGTTCTCAGTAAACTGAGAACAAACACACACACACATATGTATATATACATATATACATATATACCTATATATACACACTCACATACTCACATACACACACATATACTTATATACATATGTATACAATACATATATAGACCAATATGCGTATATATATCAATCAAAATCGATTTAAAAATGGATTTTATAAACTGAAAAATACCAATCTTCACTGTTCATTTCTGAATACTGGTATAAACCCAAAATCTGATACAAAACCTAGCTAAGATGCCCATACAGTGGTTGGTAATTGTGTCCCCCTGTGTACACGTGTCGTGTGTGTCCATAGGAGTCCACCACGACACGACACGACGTGTCCAGGAGCCTAAAACCCAAATTGGGTAAATTTCAGACTGTGCACTGTGTCACAGCGTCGTGCAGAGATGCACACGCGTGTAGGATACGATACACGTGTCCTCGTGTCTCGTGCACACGTGTGTAAGTTCGTCTAGGGTTGGTGCACGTGTCCAACACCCTGATTTGTGTCCACGTGGTGTCTACACTCGACACGACACGCGTATCAGTGGGCGTTTTCACACGCGCACAGCACAGGCATGGGTCGGTGCGATCGAGTTTTCTCTCGATTCACTAGACCAATACGCCCAAAATTTTGTGTGTAGTGTGTCAGACACTAGGCGAACGTGTCCACAAAAAATCAGGCCATGAGAGGCCGTGTCGTGTCCTGTGTCGCCCTCGAGTAGCAGGGGAGAACACAGGCACAGTGCACTGCCTCGTGCAGCGAGGACAGAGCCTCGTGGACACGACACACGCATCAATACGTGTCGTGCTCGTGTCAGGGGGTAGCCTAGGTCTAGGGCTAGGGATTAGGCATGACACTTTGTGTCCAAGTCGTGTCTAGACACGACACGAAGCCCGTGTCAGTGCGTGTTTTAACACTGTATGCAGTGTAAACCAAACCAGTGCGCGTGTGATTACGTGTCCGATACGACACGAGATGACATGGCACTTGGGGGCTGACATGTCAGTCATGTCCCCTTCGTGTCCACCAAAATTGGTGTGTCGAAGTGTCGTATTCAGTGAGAAATGGGGCTCGAGCAACAGGACACAGTGTATGTGTGTGTGCAGTGTATTCGTGTCCGTTTTGGACACGGACACGACTCGGATTCGTGCTCAGTCCTAGGGTTTCGTGATCTACAAGTCTAGGGCTACCCAAATATGTAATTTGTTTTAGAAAATAACAAAGTTTAATCCTAAGTGGCATTTCACCAAACACTGAAATCAAAAGACAGACACGTGTCCGATACGGACACCAAACCAAGTCTAAATCCTACCAAACTTGACCCACAGTTCCCTAGTACCTAGATGCATGCAACTATGAAGAGAAAACACAATATTAATAGGTTTTAGGACATGTTACCTATGAGTGCAAAATCCTCAAATATAGGCCTATTTGAATGAAATCCTCCTTCGACTCCTAATGTCCAAAGCTTCACGAATCCTTGCTAGCAAGCCACCATTGGCATCCTCTAGTGTAAGGGAGTCTAATGCAAGAAACTAGACTCAATTTGGAGTTGAAATGGTTAAATGGTGAAGGGTTGAAATTGTAGGAAAAACTAGGCTTTTGTGTAATGGAAAAATGACATGAATGAAAGGGGGGGGGGGGTGTTTATATAGGATGGGGGTAGGGTGTGGCTGCCATGGAGGGGGGGTAGGGTAGATATTTAGGGTTCCTTTACACCTTGCTAACTTAGCTCCTAAGGCTTGGACCAAGTAGATATTTCTAGGTTTCATGAAAATATTTATAAAGTAAATATCTAAGATATTTCAATCCTAAGATATTTACAACATAAAGTAAATATCTACACTTAGTCTTCTAGGTTAGTGGCTAACCCCTAGATTAGGCTAAACTAGGTTAGGAGCTAACATGACACTAATCAAATAATTAAATAATAATAAAAACACATAAATCCAAATAATTTCTAATAAATCCTAGAAAATTACCAAAATACCCTTTAGGCTAAACAGTCCTAATTTGATGTTCTAAACCTATGATTAGGCTCACATGATCATGGTTAGTCTCTAGGTTATAAAATCTCTAGGGTTTACACTAGGGTTACACTAGTAAAATCACAAAGTCATAAGCCATGACTTAGAAAATAATTTTAAATTAACTAAAATCACCAAAAATCATATCATGACTAAATCACCATTAATAAATAATAAAAATAATAAATTTTCAAAAAATCCCAATTTCAGAAAACTGGGTCTTACAAAAATAGTCGATGGTGATGAATGAGTGATTCGAGCAGTAACGACGCATCAGTTGCATGGGGGTAGATAAATTATGGATTGGTAAATTATGTCGGATTGGATAAAATCTCATAGAAATTGTCGAAAATTATTTTGGCTCTGCGATAGGATATAGCATGGTTCGTAGTAACTGTCCCTCGTTGATGATATTCAATTATCGAGCGTAGTTTCGGGGCAGATGACCCTAGAAGACTTGACCGCCAAATCAAATGAATGTGGGAAACCATAGGACGACCCTAAAGAAGTCGCACAAGAAATTTTGTCGAGGATGAAGAATGATGTAGTACATGTTGAGGATAAGTCTAAGCGAGTGAGTATCGTGTTTCGGAAATTAGCGAGTAGCCTTCGACTAGATCGATATGGTTAGAAAATTTACGATCGATCAAATGGGTACGTAGATAAACTTGATTGGTCGATGATCGAGGAGATATTGAGGAACGTGCCTAGCATAGTGATGCGGTAAGGCGATTGTAAGGATTCTATAATGTGCGAGAGCGACGAATAATAGAATGACCCTAAGTGTTGTGTCGTAGATAGATTTGAGTAACGGTTAGGCTATGTGTATTTGAGCGCGTGATCTATGTTACGAAATGAACTAGTCGGATTGAATCGAAGATTCAGTAAAGGATCTGTACTCAGTCGGGAATCAGAGATGAGCGTATCGTAAGAGACCTTGGGTCGGAAAGCTTGTTGTCTTTGAGCATCGTAGACTCAAGTTGACCTCTTGTATCGGGAGAGATTAAGCACGATGTCTGGATAAGTGATCTAGCGGGGGTAGCCCCAGACGTAAGTTATGGATAGAGCGAGAGAATGTGAATCATATTTGGATAGTTGTGTGCGAGACTTAGAGCAAATGGTAGGCAAGGAAAGTTGGACATGTTGGACTTAGTCCATGTCGTTAAGGCTAATTTCATGAATGACTAGATGAAAGACTCGCGTTATGTGAGAGATAGAAAATGGTTGGACAAATGGGCATTGCGAAGAATTGTTGCGATCGGATGCGCAATGACTTAATGCAATGCGAGCGTTAGATGACCGACGAGAAACTTATGGGATCGAAGTAACGGTTTTGAGTTAAGTTATACGCAGAAATGTTGGGAGGATGATCGTATGTTATGGAATAATGCATAGGAGAAGTATTCGGGAATAGGTGCTAAGATTTGACTAAGTCGAGCACGGAATGATTGGTGCTTGAGGATTTAAGTTGAGCGTGTTGGTTGTCCCGATATCCTACAACTGTGCTTGGCTGAAATGCATATATTGGTGGGATGCCTAAAATATGTGTATGATCCAAAGTAAGTTGTATGATTCCAACGATAGTAGCACGAGATCGTGAAACGATCTAGCGAGACACTTGGATTAAGTGTTGGATTCCGTACGGTGCATTATGATGAGTCGTTGACTCGAAGAGTTGCGTTAACCCGATGAAATATCGATGCAAATCGATGCAAGTCTAAGTTCGATTGGAGCAAAGTATTGAATTCGATTGATCTGGTGTGCAGGCTATACTTTTACGCTGGACGATAAGAGGTCGACATTTTGCCTTATTCAGTAAAGTATCCACAAAACCAAATCGTTGCCTTGCAACGGAGTGTGGCATGGGCACGATAGGCCAAATCAATCGAGTAGTTCAAAGGAATGGCTAAGTCCGAGAGATTACTATGCAACCAAGTTATGGAATCGAGCCACTTCAGCTCGGCAAAACGACAAGGCGTATCGGCTTAAGGTGGGCGGGTTCTTGACTCTCTCTCCCTATTCCTTCACGTCTAATAAAATATATCCTTGTATGCATAAGTTGCTGCCAAGTAAGCGAGCATGGCTCAAACGGTTAAAGGTCTTAGTATGTGTCAAACATTAAGATAGAACATTGAACATTGAACAATTGAAGCGACGTACATCAAGTGTACGGGTCGCGGTAGGGCGGTGGTGGTAGAACATTGAAAGACTATATCAAGATGTTCATTACATACACGACTCCGAGAACATTGAACACTAAGTCGAGAACATCGATTATGGCATTAAGCGTGCCCTCGTGCACAGAAGCTATGAAATGACTAAGTAACTATGGTACGGCTGTATGCGAATAACTTATGAATGGAATGCATCGAGTATAAGTACGAGAATTCTAAGCCGTTGGGCATCGTACATCAATACGGATGTGTTGGAGCATAATGTCAATGGAACTTGAGATAGAGAACGTGAATATGTTTACGAAACATGACTATATTTATGGAAGGGACTATATTTATGGAACGTGTGACTTGTTGAAATGATATGACTTGTATGCTATGGTGTGTATTGCATGGTCAATGGACTCGAATGGCCCATGCACGGGTGCGGCTTCCCTCGGACGGTTACGACCGGGACACCGGGACCGTTCGTCCTAAGAGGGAATTATGTATGGTATTTATGGTGCATATTATTCGGACGGTTTACGACCGGCCAGTGTTGTGATAAGCTATGATATCAGTAAGTTTGGAATCCTTCGGATATTGGGCTAGCAACCCGTATCGAAGCGATCATAGGCTTACACATAAGGATGCCAAGTCCATTACGGTACGAAACACTGTGACCTTCATATAGATAGGGCCGGTGGGCTGAGATTGAGTTGGGTGCAGGCGCAGGGCCTGTCACCCTTATGCATATGTATTAAGTTTATGGTCGGTTGATTGCGTGAATTGTATGAGTTATTATATAAAGTTCTGACCATTGTAGGCTAGGCAAAAAGGCGACGGAGATGAGCACGATCACTATGTTATGTTCATATTATATCTAACTATATCTGCCGTAGGGACTCGATATGGGACACATTTATATTAAGTTGCCATGCATTGAATATTGCCATGAAACTGATCCTAAGGCTAATTAGAAAGACCACCAAATAATGTTGCATATTTCACTAAATTATATAGTGTTTGGTTTGGGTGCGGGTGGGTCTTGATCAGTGCAGCGAGCGAAAGCACTAATCCCCCACTAGTTTGTGTGCAGGTTCAGGTATGTTCAGCTCGGGGCGGAGCTTGGCTTGGACGCACCGAGGCATGGAGTCCTTAGCGTTCAGAAGAGTTACCGCATAGGCGTTCGGACTTACAACATGGAGATGTTCGCCCGAAGACTACTTGTTGGCTATAAAAAGGCATAATGTAAGGAACAATGTAATCCTTTGTGAGCTAGAGAGATCATGAGCATTGTAGCCAATTGGCATATTTAGTTGGGCTATTCAAGCCTTTATAACCTTCAGTTCATTATTAATAAAAGAGATTCTTATGTTATACTTGTTTCCTTCTACTGCTTATGTTATCAATTTGCGATAAATACTATTTGAATCTGTTATCTTGCCTTACACGAGCGCAACTCCAGGCTCGTACGGCATCACG
>JANAVB010017400.1:3578427-3585927 GCA_029216955.1 Iris pallida
TATATATAACCTAGTAAATTTACTTATACTTCAATAAAGTGGTATACAATCGTAGGGCACGCAATCCTGATTATGCCCTACCCTCTACATCATAATCTATTGTGTGAAATGCCGATACTCACTGTATGAGAGCCTTCGTATACCTATTGTTACTTTCTTCCATATGTGCCAGACTTGATGCTAGCCTTGCACAAGCTTCTCAAACCCAATTCGAGCCTCGGCCTCTTTTATCTCTAATTATTTGGATGCAATTCTCAATATCTCCATCTGAGCCATGTTGGACGCTGAGTTTGGATAGCTGCACTCGCCATATTTTACTGGACTCGGAATAATTAAAGAAGTGGTGTTCTATAGATTCGGCTTCTATCGCGCACATCGGACATGTCAACTTGTCGAAGGGAACTCCAAATCGGTGCAACCTGTCCTTCGTGAGTTGGCGTCGTAGGATGCCTTGTACGTGCTTAGTTACATTTTGCGTGTGATAACCCTTCATCTATACTACGTCTGCATATGCCATGTTTTCCTCATGCATTCTTGTCCAGTCATCCCAGCGTTAAATCCGGCTGTCATGAGTCTGCCCAAGCCCAGGTGTCTTTCCTCGCGGAGCAGTCAATCGGAACCTGTGTAATCTCTTACGTCAGTGCCCTCGTCCGTCGGTATACCCTGGCTGCTACCATCCATTGATGAGGATGCTGGAGACCCACTCTCTCCTTCTCGCTTCTCTGTCCATAGCGGCTCTAGTCGATTAGTAAGGAATTATGATTTATCCAAACCATAAGTCGGTTGATTGGCCATTAGCGAATATGCGTATCAATGTGGTATGATTTCCCGTCTATGCCGAATGATTTGCTTAAATGTCACTGATCATTATTGTTGGGTTTATTCTCAGAAATTCTTGTTTTCCAGGTAACTATTTTTAGTCCATTCTGTCCACAATGAGTCACCTTGTATGAATCTCCATGCGATCTTAATCCTCACCACTTTTTACAATGCTATAAAAATTGGAGTCCCTTCCTCAGTTGTCCTGCACAACACATCCCAAGCTAAGGCATGTATGCCTCCACGCAAAATGAAGTCTGCGCACAGTCTTTCAACTTTAAGCATTCTCCTTTGGGAGAAGTATCGCCTGTATCCAAAATTTCATAATTGCAAAAATTGCTGACCTGATAAGTTCTATCCTATCCTGCCTCCAAATGAAAGATTTTGGGCTGTCATCCCTCTAATCTCTTCTAAACATACTCCACCAATGATCGGCAGTCTTCATTTGCATAATTTACTGTCAAGGGATGCCCAGATACTTGACCCTAATGTCACGACCCACAGCCGGAGTAGGGGCACGAGTGCGTGACAGAGCCTAGCATACACCGCAGAATCGATGTAAAATGCTGTCTAGGTCTAACTATCTGACTAACAATTATAATATCAAACCTGTCGAGATGGTCAACTCCAAACAGAGGACACACTACAAAAATACTGTATTTTCGACTAATCTTAATGACGGAAGTAAATCCGTCGCTAAATAGCGACGGAAATGCGACCTTTAGTAACTAATATTATATGTAAATACAATATTAATTTATGCTAATTCTCTATCAACAGTTCATCGCTAGCTATATACTAGCTACTTAGCGGATATTCTATCATTGTCCACGAGTAAAAGTATAGCAGTAACCCTTTGTTACTCATTCTCAAATTTTTACAAAAGTTTTCATTTTCCACCAAACTCCCTCCTCCCCGATGACTGCGGCGACCCCTCTGCGGTGGTGGTGCGACGACCCCTCTCCGATCTCGACGGCCGGTGACGACCCTTCTCCCCTATTCGTGCCCCTCTAAAGCCCCCTATAGCCCCCCCCTCTGCCCTAGTCCCCCTTTTCGTGCCCTCCTCTCTCCTCTCGCCTCCCCTCCGCCCCTCCTCGTACCCCCCTCTCTGCCCCCCTCTATATCCCCCTTCCCCCCCTCCCGCCCCACTCCTCGACCCCTGCTCCCCCCTCTCCATCCCCTCTTAAGCCCCCATCCCCGATGCTCCGGTCAGACCCCCTCTCTACGTGACCCCCCTCCTTCATCTCCAGTAAACCTAGCATATTTTTATTAATGTTTTTATATTTTGGATTTGGACACGGTTGAAATACATACATAAACATTAGCTAGGGTTTTGGACCGGACACATATAGAGCTAGGTTTTAGATTCATGAATAGCTAAGGTTTTGGGTTTTCGTAAATTATTCGAAATTCGTGAAATTGGAATCGAATATATGAATATTTTCGGACATTTTAGATATCAAATTTGTTAATATTGGATTATGATATCCGATTATTTCAAATATTATTTAACTCTATGACGATGTTATAGGGTTGTCATACTATCATATAAGGATACGGCTGATACCGATATGATTGGCCGATACTAAGTAAGTTGACGATGTAACATATGTTTGAACTTGAGGAAAAGATTGTATTGACATTGTGCAAGTTATAAAAGGTGTTTCTCCCCTTTTTTGATAGTATGGAACATTTGTCGATTCATCTTGCATACGAAGCACTATCGGTGCCCCGTCCATATTCCATTTGAGAGATATAAAATATTTAATTATCTAGTACTAATAATTATTTTATTTAACAGTTCTAATATTGATATATTATTTATAAATATCTACATCACCTAAAGAAGAAGGTGGGCAATAAGGCTTATGTAGAAGCTTCGATATGGAAAGCATATATTATTGAGGAGGTCTCAAACTTTTGCTCAATCTACTTCAATACTCATATCAGAACAAACTGTAATAGAGCACCAAGAAATGATGAAGGTGAGGTCGATGAACCGAACCATAGAATCCGTACTATCTTCAATGTTGGTGGCAAGCCTACAAGTGCTTCTAAGTTACGGTGGTTGGAGGACAATGACTTTGAAGCCGCTCATAAGTATATCTGCCTAAATAGAGGTATAGAGGAGATGGAAGATATGGAGAAGTAAAAGACATAATTTTGCTACGTTATACTCAATTTTGCGATATACTTGTAAAAATTTCTCTAACTTTTCTCGTTTTTATCATAGTATTTTTAGAGCTGAGATAAAAATGGAGAGACCTAGCATTGATGATGATGATCTTGCTAGAGAGGTTGACAAAAAAATTTCTTCGTGGTTCCATAACTATGTAAGGATTAGTATCATTTAACTATTCTAAATTCAATTGACCGACGAAAGAGATTTATCCTAATGACGTTATGATACGTGATATTTTAGGTTTTTTGTCCTGGCACACAATTGACCGACGAAAGACTTCGAGCACTGGTATCGGACCAAGCAAGAGGGCGAAATATTGGGATGGATATACCATTAATGGTTTCAAATTTAGAACCACTGATAAGCCTATCAATCACTCATTTGTCGACGAGGAGGCTAATTACACAAAGAATTTTGGAGTTTGTATAAGGGGTTCAGTCTACGACGGCGATCCAAAATTTGACTATTACGGTGTTCTAAGAGATATTGTAGAGCTAGATTACTCTTTTGATACCCAAATTGTGTTGTTCAAATGTGATTGGTTCGACACAACACCCAAGCAAGGATGGAGAATTGACAAACAGTTTGGATTTATTGATATAAAATACGAAAAAAGATATGTAGGTTTCGAACCATTTGTGTTGGTTAGTCAAACGGTCCAAGTGTACTATACGAGTTATCCTAGTCGACGATGCACTACTCGTGATTGGTGGACTGTATGCAAAACTAAAGCAAGAAATATATATAATATTGGAGATCAAGCATACTAGGAGGATGAGGTAGTCATGCCTCAACCAACATATTTGAGTTTAGCCGACATTGACGATATGGAGGTTGACGTTACTGTAGAGGATGATATAGTTGACGAAGAGCTTGACATAGAGGACTTATCTCATGTAGAGGAGGAGTCTGAAATGGACGTATCGGATGAGGAGGAAGAATTTGAAGATGAAGGTGAAAGTGGAAGTGATAGTGAAAATGAAGAAGATGAAGATGAAGAATATTTGGATTACGAAGAAGATGAAGAAGATTAGTACGTATTACCTATTAGATTTGCATTGATTATTTTATCAACACACCTTTATTTAGTTTATATTAGATTTTTATTGATTATTTTTATCATCACATTATTTTTATTTCTTTCAGATTTATATACGGCGGGGCGAGGCCGTACACGACGTCGAGGATCTGGGTCGGCCCGCCCTCCTGCTCCTCCTAGTACTCCGGCTACAGATCGCAGAGGAGTTAGCAAAGACGATTTGGTTGATGAGGATGATGGCTTATCTCCGCCGTTTACTCACTCTTCGGTCGACGGAGCTAGCCCTGATATTCCTTCAGCATCTACTCCTACCGGTGCTGGTGCCCCATCTTCTACGTCGAAGACTACACCTGTCGCTCCTACTACGACGAACCCATATTCTGGACTTTTAGTCGACCGTGGAGTGTACATATGTCGACCAGGATTTGCAAACCCGACTACTCTACCAGAGCGGCCAGCCAACATCACTCGTCCCGAGCTGTGGGCTGATGGAACAACGTAAGTATATAATTGTTAGTAGACACATTTATTCATACTTTATTTATTATCTAATCGTATATTGTTTTGTGTATTCCAGGTTCTTTTCGGTCCAGGCTGGTAGAGATTTGGACGAGTTGATGCGTCGTCAATTCATGGTCCCTATCTAAACTTTGGGGACATCCCAGTTGATAAACGATACATTTGGCTCGAGATGCTTGAGGTATGTCTAAATAATATCGTCTTTGTTTACAACGTTTCTTAAATATTAGCTTATTTGTTTTTATTTGTCCTTATTTATAGAAGTTGTACTGGTGGCCGGCGCACATAGATCAGGCGATCCGGAAGTGCTACAAGTCCTTCGCCAGCAAGAGGTCGAGGGATATGGTCAATGATCAGAAGGCGTTGGCTACACTAAATAGCGCTCTTCACAAGGAGTGGTTGAAGGAGGAATTCTGGGAGGAGATGAAGAAAAAGATGGACACTCTGGCCTATAAGGCCAAGTGTGAGAAGGCAAAGGCTGCCCGTGCTAAGGGTGGTCACCACACGGGTGGATCCATCCCAATTTCAGAGCATTATCGACGGTTGGTGAGCATTCTTATTTATTATTTCTTTAATTGTTTAAATTTAATGTTTAGTTATAAATTGATGTTTAATTGTTACAGTGCGAGGAAGTCGCTAGGTGAGACGGAGACCCTAACGCCATGGACTTTTCTAAAGTTTTCGAGTGTACCCATAAGCGAAAGAAGGATGGGAAGCTCGTAGATGATCGAGCGACCAAAGCCAATGTAAGTTTTCTAGTCCTATATCTAATTACATTTCGCTTTTGTCTTTACGTACTTAACTATATTTAGTTTACCTAAATAGTTAGTCCGAACTCTAATATGAATATTAAATCTAAATCATTACCCTAAGTAGTATTATAAATCAAAAAATAATTTAGGAGACGTATAAGAACGTAACCATAATAATACTTAAAAGTAACTAAAACATGAGTATTAACTCTAAATCTATTCACCTATATAAATATAGGAGACGTATGAGACTTTAGAGAGTCAAGTCGGTGAGGTTGGGACTGCCGAGGAATCTGGGACTAGTCAGCCACCAACGCCGGCTGTGAGAAATGACTTGTGGATACAAGACGTCGGTAGTGGGAAAGGGGGCAGCATGTACGATACCGGATCATTGGCATCCCAGCCGTCCGTTTATTCCACAGCTCCTCTATCTCCAGTACCTCCACCTCCACCTCCACAGACTGACAATACTGCCGACGCCTAAACTTTGTGGCAGATTAAACAAATTTTGGTGGTCCTACTAGGTCAGGTGAGCCAGATAAGCAAAGTTCTAAGCACAGCAGGTCTGGTTCCTGCTGCCACTGTACCGGCTCCAGTTTCGACCTCAGCGCCTCCGATAATGATTGGTTCTCCGACCACAGCGCATTCGACAACCATAGCGCCTCTTGTTGTGCCGCCGACTCTTCCAGACATTCCTACCCAGGATGTACATCAGATCGTCACTTTGGTCTTAGGGCAGTTATATGCATGCGGACGACCAGCTATGCCTCCGCCACCTCCTCCACCATGAGTTTAATTTTTGTCTATTTCTTTGTTATATTTGATGATGAATTTGTATGAACTTTAGGGAG
This sequence comes from Iris pallida, assembly GCA_029216955.1. Classification (NCBI taxonomy): domain Eukaryota; kingdom Viridiplantae; phylum Streptophyta; class Magnoliopsida; order Asparagales; family Iridaceae; genus Iris; species Iris pallida. Next base: position 3,584,590 of record JANAVB010017400.1, read on the forward strand.
TTTGTATCTATTGGAGTTGTATATGTACTATATTGCGACTGCTGGACGAGTTTGTATCTATTGGAGTTGTTTGGATAGGCAATTGGAGTTCAATCTATTGTATTTATTGGTGTTTGGGTTATTTTTTGTATATATTGGGGTTGTATTTTATGTGTATCATTTGACTGTAATGTATATTGGAGTTATATTGGTGTTTATATCTATTATCAGGTTTGAGCAAAGCTGGAACAATTTAGTCTGGCAATAATAAGAAGCTTAGCGACAAACCAGTGATGGAATAGCGACAAAAATCTGCAAAATTTGCAGGCTAGCGACTAACTACCGACGGCTTAGCGACGAACACCTGTAGGCTTCGCGACGAACTAGCGACAGAATTTGCCGTCGCTAAGGTTCTGTCTGATACCAAAAGCGTATCAGACGAGTCAGCGACGAAAATTTCCGTCACTGAGCTTCTGGAAAATTTGTTTTTTTTGCTCACAAAAGTATGTCAGTAATCCGTCGCTAAGATGTCGTCGTGTTTGCCGACGGTTTATATTCGTTGCTATAATTTGTCGGTATTTCCGTCGGTAACGTTATAGTTATCGACGTCCTATTTCAGTCGGTAATCCGTCGGTAAATTACTTTAGCGACAAAAATATAGTATATAGCGACGGACATTTTAGTAGTGACAAGTTACCAATATTTTAGTAGTGACAAGTAATGACAATATAATATACTCAATCACAATATTTTAAGAAGATAAATGATAGGGAAAGATAAAGACAACAAGAATTTAAAATATTCAGAAAAGTCTAAAATAGAAATATTACAAGTCCAGACTCTCAGAGTCAACAATCTCAAAATACAAACTCTAAAAATAATACAAGCATCTGAATAGTTAGAGACAGAGTCCGGTATAAATCTAATCTAACTGAGCCACCACTAGAGTCTCATTGGCTGGAACTAACCCTTGCTGGACTAGGGTCTACTGGTTTATGCCCACTACGTCGTGAGGACCATAGTAGGTGGAAAACTTGTCCTCGTCGTCGTCTAAAAAATATATCCAGTCAGGATGAAACGAGCACATCACCAACAACAGTTCCCAATAATTGACAAGGGCTATGAGACAGAAAATAGAGAGAATATACAAGTACAAATAAAAGGTACATGAAAGTAGCATGGCAAGGGTAAAACAGTACACTAAAGCAAGGGCAAGAGGAACTGATCATATCATGTACAACTGTCAAGAAACATCTATCTATATGAGTGAATAATAGCTTTAAGATATGGCCTGCTTGGGAACTTGCACAAGGTCTATTGGCCTGGTCAATCATACGTGAAGTGTGTGATAACACTCAC